>CM043703.1:96345376-96445376 GCA_023935145.1 Bretschneidera sinensis
TCTTGGTGTAGCAAGAGACAGCTGACGGTATCATTGTCAACCACAGAAGCTAAGTATCGGGCAGCAACAATGGCAGCTTAAGAAAGTACATGGTTGATACAACTGATGAATGATCTACATCAATCAGTAGATTATGCAGTTCCGTTGTACTGTGACAACCAGTCGGCAATTCATTTGGTGGAGAATCCAATCTTTCATGCTAGAACTAAGCATGTTGAAGTGCACTATCATTTTATCAGAGAAAAGGTTCTACAAGAAGAGATTGAGATGAGGCAAATCAAGACAGATGATCAAGCTGCGGACTTGTTCACAAAAGGTTTGAGCACTAGCAAGTTCGAAATGTTTCGCTGTCAGCTCAGCACAGTGCAAAGAATGAGAACTGACATTGAGGGGGAGTGTTGAGAATCAATGTCCATGTTAGGCCTAGCTGCTGGCTTAGAGTGAGAACAAAGCAGGCCCAGCTTCAAAACCAATCTCCATTTCCTCCACCACATAATGTCCATGTTGAGAATCAATATTAGCCCACCATAAGTAATTCCCAACCCAATCTAAGTCCAATAATATTGTTCAAGCCCATAGCTAGTTTGATGATGTAATTGCTTACAATTACAAAGTGGGGCAAAGTTAGGTATGTTGCTATTGGTGAGGTTGTGTGGAAGACAACATAATGAGGTGCTTAATGGGTGGTGTGGAAGACAACATAATTAGGTGCTTAATGGGTTGTGTGGAAGACAACATAATTAGGTGCTTAATGGGTTTGTGTGGTAGTAAATAAATTTAGTTTAAGTATATGTGTGGTGTAGATTTCACTTGGTTTGCTATAAATACTCAAGTCCTCAAGGCTTGTAATTCATCAAGAAGAAAAATAAAGCTAAGTGCTAAATAAGAAAAGCTTTGCTAATTAGTGTTTTGTGAGTTCTCTTTAGAGTGTTTTATTTTCTTCTTCCTAAAAATAGTTAGAGTTTTGTACTCTACTTATTCAACATTACACTGCAATTCATTCAGACTACAGGTATGATAAACATATGGGTTCTAATTGTCTAACTAATTCTACTTCCAAATATGAAAAATGCGATAAATTTTGAAGATGCTGTTAATATGGAAAAATCTTATGAATACTGAGCAGTAATTGAATTTTCTATCTTTAGGCTTCTTTTCTGGTGAGAACTATTTCCTGGAAAAAAAGAAGAAATGTAATGTGCGGTAGTGGGGGGGGGGGGGGGGGGGGGGGGAAGGGGGACGGGAAGAGAGAAAGAGAGAAAGAGAGAGATTAAAGCACTTCATATCGAAAAATCTTATGAATGCTGAGCAGTAATTGAATTTTCTAACTTTAAGCTTCTTTCTGGTGAGAACTACTTCCTGTAAAAAAAAGAAGAAGAAAGGTAATGGGTGGTAGTGGGGAGGGAGGAGGGGGGAGGGGAAGAGAGAAAGAAGGAGATTTTCTTCCTGTTAGATGAAAATGATGAAAACAGCCATCACCCTTGTCCTAAAGAAGATTCAACTAACATTTCAATGTTCAAGATTTCAGAAAAACACCATGAAAGAGAATAGGAAACCCACAGAAACAGTTCAAGCCACTAGTTGCATAAAAATTGTGGGATTATGTTGTTCAATGGACGTAGCTAATAGAAAAATGACACTATCTTTTTCTTACTTAAATGATTTAGTTAAGCAGTATCTCGACTGTCTATAATCACTTAGTTCAGCAGTAAAATGAATCTATGCACTCTACAACAAACCAAAGAGATAAAAAGCAATAACTGTACACTAGATTGAAAAGTTTATTTTTACACGATGATCAGTAAATTCCAAGATAATAGGGAAACTTTACCTAGTGGAACAAATTTCATGTAAATTACGATCACAAGCTGACTGAGATTTAATTAATGACATAGATTAACAAATATGACAAGAAAGTGCTCTTGCAGCAAACAGAAAGCTCAAATGTATCCAAGAATCCAAAGGAAGCGGCCAACATGATAATAGACAATTCATGTGGATGGCCAAGTAATCTGGGGTTGATTATTGAGCTCCGGAAAAAGATACTAACTTTTAGAGACATCATGGACCTTCCTCCTTGCGACAGCTCTGGTCCTTTCCGTGAGGTATTCTTCTATTTTACTTGGAGCACAGTGAAATAAAGTTATTCATCTTAAAGTACATTTCATTTCTTTAAGATATCCCAATTTCTGTTTCTGACAGTTGATCATGGGAACCATAGAGGATCTCCACAAGCTGTACCCCTATGTTGCATTCTGCAATCTGACCTCCAAAACAGATGAAACTTCAATAAATCAGGTCCAGTCATCCACTGTTAAATATGTTTATGCAATAATTTTCCCGATTGAATAACTAACCAAAACAGCTTGTTCATGTAGGGATTGACCCATCTTTACTAAGCATCAGAGTAGCTTTAAGATCTATAATTTTCTCTGTACCGACACCAAGCAGAATAGCGATTATTCTGCAGGCTAGTCGAACAGATAGTTCACAGGAAGTAACACAAGAAAAACCCTAAAACAATACAGAGAAACTACTCTGATGCTTTATTTTAATTTATGCCAAAAATACAATAATAATGATAACGAAACCCTAAGACCTTATTTATAAGGTCGAAGCTAAAATAAGAAAATTAAATTAAGGCCGAATTTAAATAAAATAAAATAAAAAGTTTCCTAAAAACTGAATACTGCCAATTTGAAGGTCTAAATATCGTTTTTTGACTTAAAAACGATGAAGCATAGTACATAATACTAAGTTTTTCCCAGAAGCTCGTTTCCAATCAGACTAGGGTCTTCGGGGCCTAATCCGAGCTTGTGACCCGCTAAACGATGTAAACCGGCCTAGGTAGCCCACTTGCCATCTGACAACTCAGCATCATCTGACTCGGATCCTCCTGCATCAGTCGCTCCGGGTTGGAAAGAACTCGTCCTCGAGTTCACAATAGCCACATCGGAATCCTCAAAACAAGGACTCAAGTGTTTCACATTAAAGACATCAAGCGGTAACCCAGGAGGAAGATCCTCTGGTATTAGGTCAGAAAACTCTGCTAACAGCTGTTGCACCTCGGGCAAATCCACTCTGAAACTGAGATCTCCATAACGATCCTCCCGACCACGGCGTTCCCCGAATCAAGCAGGATTGTAATACGGGTTTTTGAAACTGGAATTGGAATCGGAATCGTGATCTTTCATCTCACGATCACCGAAATTCTGTGCCGTTAGACGCTAGGTTAACTTTGCAACCTGCCTTTGTAAATCTTCAATCATCACATCCTGAATGTTACGATCATGGCGTGGGGCTTCCTCGTTTGGAGCCTGCCCGCGACGACTACGACCACGATCACCAGCCATGGAAACTGATGAAATCTCACCCCAGGAAGATGCTGAAGCTCTGATACCAACTGACGCCGGGCAGAACAGCGATTATTTTGCAGGCTAGTCAAACAGATAGTTCATAGGGAATAACACAAGGAAAACCCTAAAACAATACAGAGAAACTACTCTGATGCTTTATTTTAATTTATGTCAAAAATACAATAATAATGATAACGAAACCCTAAGACCTTATTTATAAGGTCGAAGCTAAAATAGAAAAATTAAATTAAGGTCGAATTTAAATTAAATAAAATAAAAAGTTTTCTAAAAACTAAAAACTGCCAATTTGAAGGTCTAAACGTCGTTTTTTGGTTAGTTATTCCCAGAAGCTCGTTTCTAATCAGACTAGGGTCTTCGAGGCCCAATCTGAGCCCGTGGCCTACTAAACGATGTAAACCGGTCTAGGTAGCCCACTTGCCATCTGACAACTCAGCATCATCTGACTCGGATCATCCTGCAACACATAAGCGGATAGTTAAATATGAAGAGGAAACAGAAGAAAGCTCGGAGAATGTCGATTTGGAGATACTTGGTTACAAATGTAAGACGTAATGAAGTACAAACAACAGCTAGTACTTTGTTAGTACTTTGTAGCTAAAATTTGATAAATTCTTGTGTATTGAAGGTAGAAAAATGCAAATAAAATTTTATTCTCAACAACAGCCCATTTTCATCAATGGCACAAAATATTTGCACAAAACTTTCTTGCAAACAGATCAAGGGAGATATTGATGCCACGGAAAGAAGCAAAGATGATGAATCCAAGAAGTTTCGAAGTCACAGAATTCATTTTGATTTCAGCATTATAAATGATGTTGTCCAGGGAAAGAGAGAGTTCGGTTCAGGCCTGCATGAAGGTCTCGTGAAAAACCAGGATTCAGGGAGAATCCCTTTGCTTGTAATCGTAAAGACACCTGTTTCCGTTGTGCTTGGAAATTTCCGATTGAGGCGGGATACGGTTCTTGTCACCTGTTCTTTGGTTCTTGATAGCTTGGCCGTCAATAAGAAAATCAAGATTTTATCGAGTGATTATGATTACAGACTCGATTTTGGAAATTGAATCATTCTTTTTCTGGAGGAGGGAAGAATTAAAGAGGGCATAGATAGCATTTTAATTTGTTTCGTTTTCTCGGAGATTGAATCAGAATTTCCTCTCTCTGTAATATTTCAGTTGCTTTATTTGAATCAGAATTTCCTAAGTTTGTGTAGATATAGACTTTTGTTGGAACTGGATTTGAAGATGTGAATTTTCTCAGAAACAGTATCAACTTCTTGTTAGTTGAAGAATCAGGAAAACACAGATACCCTTGAACGTGCATATTTTATCTATATTCATTATTATTGACGTTAAAACTCTATTTTATTTGGGTTCTTTAAGGAATGTTCAATCCATAAATCAAGATAGTTAGGAGAGAAGTAAAAGGAAAAGATTTTCCTCTTTTTTGTTTCCCTTCATCTACTGAGCAACCAAGAGATTGTATAAGAAAACTGAAATGAAAAACTTATAAATGGTGGGTCTAGAGCTGAAATCCAATTAGTCCAATCAATAATTGATTCATTTAGCCTAAACAGAGCAACCCAATTACAAGATCTGTTATTATCAACTCACCTTTGTTGAATAAATTTTTTCTTATTATTAAAATCCACGCGCACGCCTCAAAAACCTGTCTGAAAAGTATCTTTATCATCCCTCCAACGGGTAGGACTGAATAAATCTTATAAGTAATTTCATGTTAGCATAGTAACTCACTATGGGATCAGAAATAATGACAATTACCGACAAACAAATGCATATTTGTTGAACTCGATGTTTGTTTCACATTGTTACTTTTTCTCCCAAAAATACAAACAATTTTGAAGGGACTCATATAGCCAGATTTAGGATTGCAATGTAGTTTAAAATGACCATTATCATCTAATCTTAACAGCTTAAGGCATTTAATCTGATATACAAGCAATAATGGAAAGAATTTACCAACCAAAAAAGAGCAGATTAAGAAATATTGTGGTGGATGCAACTAGATTGATGGACGCAAATTGCTATGGTAAATTGAAATTTTGGATCTAAATACGCAGACAAGTGGCTAACCTTTTAACCTGTCAATTCCTGCATTGTAGGAGATAGATGTATAAGCAATTATCGGGTTAACCAGTTTTCTCCATCAAAAGGAGGAAAAGGTGACCACTGCTGCTGCTTGTCTCTCTTGCATTGCATATTTCCGTCAAAAGGCTTTCTCTGGTGGCTTGGTTTTGTCTCTTCAATCATAAAACTGGACCCTATTATTTATCATTAGATAAGGTACTTTTAATTTATTTTTCTTTTGTTATTGGCTCAGATTTGTTTGCATTGGTCCCCTTTCGTCTTATGGAGTCGAATCTTTCCCAGGTATGGAGTGATTGTTGATTAGGGTTTTCATCGTTGTATTCTGCAAGGAACATCAGTAACAAGTACCTTTTGGAGTTAGAGATGACAAATGGATCATTAGCTGCATCACCAATGCTGTTACACTGCAATTCATTCAGACTACAGGTATGATAAACATATGGGTTCTAATTGTCTAACTAATTCTACTTACCAAATACGGAAAATGCGATAAATTTTAAAGATGCAGTTCATATCGAAAAATCTTATGAATACTGAGCAGTAATTAAATTTTCTATCTTTAGGCTTCTTTTCTGGTGAGAACTATTTCCTGGAAAAAAGAAGAAAGGTAATGTGCGGTAGTGGGGAGGGGGGAGGGAAAGAGAGAAAGAGAGAGATTAAAGCACTTCATATCGAAAAATCTTATGAATGCTGAGCAGGAATTGAATTTTCTAACTTTAGGCTTCTTTCTGGTGAGAACTATTTCCTGGAAGAAAAAAAGAAGAAGAAGGGTAATGGGTGGTAGTGGGGAGGGAGGAGGGGGGAGGGGAAGAGAGAAAGAGAGAGATTTTCTTCCTGGTAGATGAAAATGATGAAAACAGCCATCACCCTTGTCCTAAACAAGATTCAACTAACATTTCAATGTTCAAGATTTCAGAAAAACACCATGAAAGAGAATAGGAAACCCACAGAAAGAGTTCAAGCCACTAGTTGCATAAAAATTGTGGGTGTTAAAGTGGAGACAAGGCCATGTGCTTCCATCTTGTTGTCAAAGTCATCAATGTGTTGCAGCCTTAGATTTATTAATTGCATAGCCGCACAACAATTAATTGTGAGACTTGTCTATAGCTGCAGTCTTGGATTTAAATAATAAGAGTTGTAAATGCAACAATAACTCTCATTAATGCACAATTGTTTCTGAGCCTATAAATTGACATTAGGACTTGGGTTCTAATAGAAGGCATGTGAAGTGTCTTGTATAGAGAGAAAATATTGTGAGAGATAAGTGTTTTGTGTAGAAACACATTGTGAGAGACAGTGTCTTGTACAAAACAATGTGAGCGGTTTTTTTGTAACGGAGCACTGCTCTGATTTTCTTTTTGGGCTTTTGCCAAATAGTAAAATACTTTGGGTGTGGGTCCGAGGAGTAGGTACATTGTCGAACCTCGTTAAATCTATGTGTTTAATTCTTTGTGTGTGTGCACATTGTTCGAATTCTTGCTATTTTTCTTTAACAACTGGTATCAGAGCGTTTGGTGATAAATTTCTGTCTGCTTTTTCGGAGGTTACTATTCAAGTGAATAGTGAATTTCGTGAATAGTGAAATTTTGTCGGTGGTACCGATTCATCGGCAACGGTGTTCTAATACACGGAGGTTCGCAGGAATTGTCAGAAAAGATCTAGAGAAAGCCATATTCGAGTGGGAGTAATGGCGGACGAAAGTAAAGCAAGGATCGAGAAGTTTAATGGAGCAAACTTCGGTTTGTGGAAGATGCAAATAGAGGATTATCTTTACCAGAAAGACCTCCATCTTCCTCTTGGCGACAAAACAAAGAAACCACAGAAAATGACAGATGAACAGTGGGAGGTGCTGGACAGGAAGGCTCTTGGCACGATCAGACTCTCTCTCGCTGCAACTGTCGCATTCAACATCTCGAAGGAGAAAACCACTGCAGATTTAATGGCGGCTCTGTCCAAAATGTACGAGAAGCCATCAGCCTCAAATAAGGTATTCTTGATGAAAAAACTCTTCAATATGAAGATGGAAGACGACTGTAGCATCACTGAACTCTTGAACGGTTTCAACACATTGACAAGTTAGTTGGAATCCGTTGGGATCAGCTTCGATGACGAAATTAGAGCACTGTTAACTTTGTCAACATTACCAGATAGTTGGGATAGTCTGGTAATGGCTGTTAGTAACTCTTCTGGCTCTGGAAAGCTAAAGTTCGATGACATTGTGGGAGTTCTTCTAAGCGAAGAATTGCACAGAAGATCTTCAGGATCTGCGGAAATGTCTGGGAACACTTTGAGTGTAGAAGAAATAGGAAGGTCTTCAAATAAAGAAAACAAGAACCGTAGAAGTTCTAAATTTAGGAAGAGTAAATCAAGAGGACCAAAATCAAGAAGTGGAGGTTGCTGGAACTGCGGAAAGAAAGGACATCTGATGAGAGATTGCAAAGCACCAAAGCAGAATGATAATCAGAAAAGTAAAAATTCTATTAATCTTTCTGATAAAGATTCTGATGCTTTGATCCTTTTTGTTGCTATTCGTAATGATTTGTGGGTGATAGATTCTGGTGCATCTTTTCATGCTACCTGTCAGAAGGAGATACTCCAAAATTATGTGCAAGGTGATTTCGGGAAAGTGTATCTCGGAGATGATGAACCATGCAACATAACTGGAAGAAAAGATGTACAGATAAACCTGGCGAATGGAGCTACCCTACAGTTGAAGGACGTGCGACATGTTCCGAATCTCACACGAAATTTGATATCAGTAGGCCAACTATCAGATTCAGGATGCAGAACCACTTTCACAAGTGATTCATGGAAGGTGTCGAAAAGGGCTATGGTGACAGCTCACGGAAAGAAAGAAGGCACTCTCTATGTGACGAGTGGAACAAAGAGTGTTCTAACAGCTGCATCAATAGATTCGAGCACAGACACCTGGCACCGCAGACTTGGGCACATGAGTGAGAAAGGTATGAAGGTCATGCTATCAAAAGGGAAGATTTGAAATTTGAAGCATCTGGACCTGAGATTCTGTGAAGACTGTCTCTATGGAAAGCAGAAAAAGGTGAGTTTTTCTAAGACGGACACAAAACCAAAGCTTGAAAAGCTGGAATTGGTCCATACAGACATGTGGGGACCAACCAAGGTACCATCTCTTAATGGGTCTCAATACTATGTTACTTTTATTGATGATGCCACTAGGAAGTTATGGGTGTATTTCTTGAAGCATAAATCTGATGTATTTGATGTCTTCAAAAAGTGGACAGCTATGGTTGAGATTGAAACAGGTCAGAAGCTAAAGTATCTAAGGTCAGACAATGGTGGAGAATATTGCAGTGATGAATTTAAGGAATATTGTGCTCTCAATGGTGTCAAGAGACAAAAGACAATTCCTAAAACACCGTAGCAAAATGGAGTGGCAGAACACATGAATCGAACCATTAATGAACGTGCTAGAAGCATGAAGATTAACACTGAATTACCCAAACAGTTATGGGCAGAAGCGGTGAGCACATCAGTCTATCTGATCAACATAGGACCATCTGTTGCACTTAAGTTTGAACTTCCAAAAGAAGCATGGACAGGAAAAGAGGTAAACCTATCACACTTAAGAATATTTGGTTGCACCTCTTATGTCTATATAAACTCAGATGAAAGGTCTAAGCTAGACCCAAAATCCAAAAAGTGTGTCTTTGTTGGATATAGCATTAATGAGTTTGGCTATCATTTTTGGGATCCAGAAAATCGAAAAGTCTTCAGAAGTAAAGATGTAGTGTTTAACGAGAATGTTCTATATAAGGACATGATGAAAAAGGTGGAAGAGGAAACAGAAAAGAAAGAGTTTGAAGAACTTGAGGAAATTTCTACAAAAGGAGTGTTACAACCCAGAGATGAGAATATAGAATCTCACACTCTTGTTCCCCAAGTTCCTCCTCAAGAATTGAGGAGATTAGAAAGAGTTAACAAAGGTCAACTCCCGACTCATTATTTAAGATCTCTAAATTATTTGCTTTTAACTGACAATGGTGAACCAGAATGCTTTGAAGAAGCAATGCAGATTGAGGATAAGCTCAAGTGGGAGGCTAGAATGAATGAAGAAATGGACTCCCTGATAACAAATCAGACATGGGATTTGGTTGAGCTTCTAGAAGGCAAAAAGGCTTTGCATAACAAGTGGGTTTACAAGTTGAAAGAAAAACACTATGGAACTAAGTGATACAAAGCCAGGCTGGTAGTCAAGGGATTTCAACAGAAGGCAGGTATCGACTATACTAAGATTTTCTCTCCTGTTGTAAAGTTGTGTACCATCAGATCTGTATTGAGCATTGTTGCAGTAGAAGACTTACATCTAGAACAGTTAGATGTGAAAACCACATTCCTTTATGGTAATCTGAATGAAGATAACTACATGAAGCAACCACAGGGGTATGAAGAACTAGGAAAGGAAGAGTTGGTGTGTAAGCTCAAGAAAAGCTTGTATGGGTTGAAACAAGCACCCAGACAGTGGTATATCAGGTTTGATAATTTCATGTCTGAAAATAGGTATACAAGATGTAACGCTGACCACTGTTGTTATTTCAAGAAGTTGATGATTCCTACATCATTCTTCTATTGTATGTGGATGATATGCTTATTGCAGGATCAAGCATGATGGAAATAACAATGTTGAAGGAACAACTCTCCAAAGATTTTTCTATGAAGGATTTGGGTATGGCTAAACAAATCCTTGGTATGCGGATCAGCAGAGACAGGAAGAATCGGAGATTGTGGCTATCTTAGGAACAGTATATCGAAAAGGTACTAAAAAGGTTCAACATGGATCGGGCTAAACGGGTGAGCACTCCACTAGCAAGTCACTTCGCACTTTCAAAAGGGTAAGGTGTGATGACAGTCGAAGAACAGGAATACATGTCAAAAGTACCATATGCCTCAGCAATTGGTAGCCTCATGTATGCTGTGGCCTGTACCAGACCAGATATTGCATAAGCAATGGGAGTCGTGAGCAGATTCATAAATAATCCAGGCAATGAGCATTGGAAGGCTGTGCAGTGGATTATGAGGTACTTGAATCTATCCCTCTGCTATGATGGATCAGAGATCAGTTTGAAGGGTTATGTCGATTCTGACATGGTAGGAGACCTAGATGGTAGAAAGAGTACTACAGGGTACGTCTTTACATTGGGCAGTGCAGCAGTGAGTTAGGTCTCGAGATTACAAAAGATCGTAACTCTCTCGACTACAGAAGCAGAGTACATGGTAGCGACAGAAGCATGTAAGGAAATGGTATGGCTACAAAGTCTACTCAGAGAATTAGGCAAGGAGCAGAAGGATTGTAAGATTTATAGTGACAGTTAGAGTGCAATTCATCTGGCCAAAAATTTTGCATTTCATGCTAGGACAAAGCACATCGATATTAGGTACCATTTCATACGGGGGCTCTTAGAAGAAAGGGTTATTACGCTGGAAAAGATTCACACCAGCAATAATCCCACAGTTATGTTAACCAAGACTGTTACGATTGAAAAGCCGAAAGGATGTTCAGCTTCGATCGAACTTCATGCTTGAAGAAGCGAGAGAAGACTCACACTTGGTTTGACCATATTCGAATTTCATTACAAATGGCATATTTTCTCCAAGTGAGAGATTGTTAAAGGTGGAGACAAGGTGGAGACAAGGCCATATGCTTCCATCTTGTTGTCAAAGTCATCAATGTGCTGCAGCCTTAGATTTATTAATTGCATAGCCGCACAACAATTAATTGTGAGACTTGTCTATAGTTGAAGCCTTGGATTTAAATAATAAGAGTTGTAAATGCAACAACTCTCATTAATGCACAATTGTTTCTGAGCCTATAAATTGGCATTAGGACTTGGGTTCTAATAGAAGACATGTGAAGTGTCTTGTATAGAGAGAAAATATTGTGAGAGATAAGTGTTTTGTGCAGAAACACATTGTGAGAGACAGTGTCTTGTACAAAACCAAGTGAGTGGTTTTTTGTAACAGAACACTGCTCTGATTTTCTTTTTAGGCTTTTGCCAAATAGTAAAATACTTTGGGTGTGGATCTGAGTAGTAGGCATATTGTCGAACCTCGTTAAATCTCTGTGGTCAATTCTTTGTGTGTGTGCGCATTGTTCGAATTCTTGCTATTTTTCCTTAACAGTGGGATTATGTTGTTCAATGGAGGTAGCTAATAGAAAAATGACACCATCTTTTTCTTACTTAAATGATTTAGTTAAGCAGTATCTCGACTGTCTACAATCACTTAGTTCAGCAGTAAAATGAATCTATGTACTCTACAACAAACCAAAGAGATATAAAGCAATAACTGTACACTAGATTGAAAAGTTTATTTTTACACGATGATCAGTAAATTCCAAGATAATAAGGAAATTTTACCTAGTGGAACAAATTTCATGTAAATTATGATCACAAGCTGAGTGAGATTTAATTAATGACATAGATTTCCATTTGATATATATGAGTACTTATGTATTTTGTGTCATCGATTCAAATTTTTTTTTTATGAAAGTTATCTAACTTCAAAAAGTGATGTATACAGTTTTGGGGTTGTTCTTCTTGATAGCAGTCAAGCATAAAATTGAGGCATAATATCATCTAAACTATATCAACTGATATCAAACCATCAAAGTCACAAGTAACTACATAAATAACAAAAGCAACCAAAAAAAAAGCATAAAAAATGAAGCACCCAAACAGATAAACCCAAAGGAAAAATCCACAGCACCATCTAAGCAGAGAAACAACACTAAAACGATTATGGAAGACAAAACAAGAGAAATTGCAGCAATATAGAGATATAATAGATAACTTTCAACCACCCCTAATCATCTAAGCATTATCAAGCTCAGTGCTTGTTCCAATAACTCAAAACAAAATTTCTAATTAATTAACTTTATAATTAATATCTTAAAGAAAGTAAGAAAACTCACTGAAGGTGTCTCATAGAAAGAGGAGGGAGGTTGTGATTTCATGTTTGATAGAATTTGATTCATATGTGCATTAAACATTTGTTCATATTGTTGTCCCATCATCTCCTCCATGACTTCTTTCTCAGCTTCCCTATTAGCTCGATCGGCTTCCATTGTTGCACGCAAATCTTCCAGAGTACGTTGTAAGTCAGAAATTTTTTGTTGATCATGCGAACTTGTGCTAGAAACACCATTGTCCTTCCAACCTAATCTTTTGCCTTGAAAGTGCCTTGACCTTTTGGCAAGAACTTCATTCAGCATATCATCCTGCGTCATTGCAGTAGCACCCTCTTCCAATGGTTGATTTTCCAGAGTTTGTAATTGCTCCTACACAACAACGACAAAGAAATACAAATGTTACTTTCTATATAAACATTAATTATTTAATTTTAACTTCTAATGCGAAACAAAAGCATCCTAAAATTTAATAGTAACTATGATAATAAAACATACCTAAACTTGCTCAGACATAGGATAAGCCCATTGAACTTCTCCATCCCCATTCTTGTCCTTCTTGGTATGCTCTTTCAACCGAATTTCTGAAGTGTTTAGCATAATACCTGAATTTTTTATTTTCTACCATATTGAAACGACAACATTTTCATAAAATATTTTCACTTTGTTGTTACCTACTGTAGAAAAATAAAAAGTTTTCTCAAGCAACAATTTACCAAGGTGTGCTCAAACTCCACAAACGAATTTGGACCAGTGGTGTGCACAGTTCTTGGAGTTGATCGATTTGTCAAATTCATTTCGTTTTTTGCCTAAATCATGGAATTGGACACCAAACAAATTATTCTTTATTAAATTAGCATAAAACAATTCTTAATTATTCTAATATGGTGTTTACCTAAAAAGAATCAATGTTAAAGTGGTCTAGCATTTGTTTCCGTAATTTAGGTTGCATTTCTTCATGAGGTTGCGCAAGGCACTCCTCATTTGTTTTATACTTCTTATAATATTTTGAGAGCCGACTTTTCCACGCATGATATGCAGTTTGCATTTCACGAATGCAAAATACATGTATCTTAACGTCATTAACCTGAACCTGGAACTTTTCCTATAAAAAGTTACATAATACACATGAACATGTATTAGAGAAAGAAAGAAAAAAAGTATAACAAATATTGTTAAAAACTAAGTACAACAACATTAATCAGTCTCAGATAAAACAGTATATACTGAGTTTTATACTTCTGGAAAGTTTAATAATTAATGATTAGTAATCCTACATTGACATATTTAACGAACATAGAAAACTAAGGTAACTAGTACAAGTAAACAACTTTCCGTTGATATATGAAAGGAATAGAGTGGATAAAAGAAAAATAAACTGGTTGACAATTAATGCTTTCCTAGGGGCTTAAATATTAGAAACTGCAAAGAAAAATGACTATTACTTGACAATTTTCGCTGCATTTGTGGTAATCTATTTGAAACTTGTATTGCTACACATTTTCTACTATTGTTCAGTGTCCTTGAAGATTCATTTGGGTTGTTGATAAAGGGAAACATTTATGTGCAGAAGCGGGAAAATGTAGTATAATAGTAAGAAATCTACAAAAAAAAATAGCAATTGCACATGATTTTATGTGGACAGACAAAGTGTTACTAGATAACAAGTTTAAGCTCGTACGGACCAAAATGATTGCATGAGTCAAGCCTCACTAATAGTCAAGCTCCCTGACTCGCTAGGCCAACCTAAGGTCCGACTGATGATTATACCCGCCAAACACTTAGCATATTTGCACCAAGTGACGGCTCGGGTACAGTCGCATCGTGAAGCGGAATATACTCTGGCCTAACCAACCAAGATGCAGCACTACAAGAGATTTCACTATTAGCAAGGAATGATTTCCTTGCTGAAAATGCATTTTTCCATTCCTTGCTGAAAATGCATTTTTCCTTGCAAAAGCTTTTGACAAGGAAAAAGTTTCTCGCCAGGTCCTCATTGATACCTCCGAGACCGGAAGTTTTTGCAAAGACAAAAATCTCCCTCGCCAAAACGTATTTTTGGCAAGAAAAAATTTCCTCACCTAAAGTCCGATTCAGCCTCAACCAACTCGCCACTTTTGTCCAAGGTTAAGACTTTTGGCAAGAATTTTCCTTATCTTTGGGTGACTTATGATGAGGAGTATTCTTAACTTAGGATGACATGTGGCAAAGAAAGGCCTTACTTTAGGTTGTCTTTTGTAGAGGATTGTCATCACCTTAGATTGGTCCTTGGTAAGGAATGTCCTAGCTTTAGGTTTGCTTTTGGTTAGAAAGTTGTCTTCACATTAGGTTCCCTTTTAATAACGAGTTTTTTCTCTCCGTAACATATATGATCTGATTTGCCCAATTCTTTTGGCTAGGACTTTCTCGCCTTAGATTGACTTTTAACAAGGACAACCCTCACCAAAAATCTTGTCAATTGTTTAAAATATATATATATATATATATATATATATATATATATATATTTTTATTTCATATGCATAATAGATTTATAGTTGTCATTATACTTTCATACTTGCCGAACTCAATCTTCCAAATCAATAATATATGAAATCAATATAACACTGCCAAAACATTAAAATTGCATTGTTACACTCAAATTAAAATACGTATTATAGTTGGTACACAATTATACTCAATAAGTCATACAAATCTATACATAAAAAAATAAAGTTTAACAACTTCACTACAAGCAGTGAAATCTTCATCCACTCATCCCTGTATACTCAATTTTCATTCTGTAAAATGAGACAAACAGTAACAATTAAAAATTGAAACAAAAAAGTTTTATAATATTCAAAATTAATAATAGTAGAAGAAAACTTGCAAACTATTTCTTCTAGCTTGGAAGTTTGGAAACTATGAGATAGAGAGCAGCTAATTAAAGCTTTATTAGAGTTAAAAAGAGAGAGTACTAACCAATAAAACAACTCTTTGGGATCTGAAGAAAGTCGATGACATGAAGACCGAATTAAAGTAAACAAAATTATAGTAGCAGCAAAACAAAAACAGCCCTATTATTCTATGTTAGATTCAAATAGATCCTAAAGAAGAAAGGAAACAGAAGACAAAAAATAAACCTATAACTCCAATAAATATTAGATTATATGCAATCAGCGAAACCTTAGAGCTAGCCCTATAATTCATCAAAATTTCTCCACTTACATATCATCAAACTAGAGCATGCAAATCGCATTAACTATTTAAAAGAGAACAAGAGATTAAAAAGACGAAGAACATGAACCTGAAAGAAAAAGGTAGTGATGGTGGCAACAAAACAGCTATGGCTATAGGTGTTCAAATCCTAAGTATATGGCCACAGGTATCATATGTTGAATTAACTTTCCATTTGATATATATGAGTACTTATGTATTTTGTGTCCCCGATTCAATTTTTTTTTTTATGAAAGTTATCTAACTTCAAAAAGTGATGTATACAGTTTTGGGGTTGTTCTTCTTGATAGCAGTCAAGCATAAAATTGAGGCATAATATCATCCAAACTATATCAACTGATATCAAACCATCAAAGTCACAAGTAACAACATAAATAACAAAAGCAGCCAAAAAAAAAAAGAGCATAAACAATGAAGCATCCAAACAGACAAACCCAAAGCAACAATCCACAACACCATCTAAGCAGAGAAACAACACCAAAACGATTATGGAAGACAAAACAAGAGAAATTGCAGCAATATAGAGATATAATAGATAACTTTCAACCACCCCTAATCATCTAAGCATTATCAAGCTCAGTACTTGTTCCAATAACTCAAAACAAAATTTCTAGTTAATTAACTTTATAATTAATAACTTAAAGAAAGTAAGAAAACTCACTGAAGGTGTCTCAAAGAAAGAGGAGGGAGGTTGTGATTTCATGTTTGATAGAATTTGATTCATATGTGCATTAAACATTTTTTCATATTATTTTCCCATCATCTCCTCCATGGCTTCCTTCTCAGCTTCCCTATTAGCTCTATCGGCTTCCATTGTTGCACGCAAATCTTCCAGAGTACGTTGTAAGTCAGAAATTTTTTGTTGATCGTGCGAACTGCTGCTAGAAACACCATTGTCCTTCCAACCTAATCCTTTGTCTTGAAAGTGCCTTGACCTTTTGGCAAGAACTTCATTCAGTATATCATCCTGCGTCATTGCAGTAGCACCCTCTTCCAATGGTTGATTTTCCAGAGTTTGTAATTGCTCCTACACAACAATGACAAAGAAATACAAATGTTACTTTCTATATAAACATTAATTATTTAATTTCAACTTCTAATGCGAAACAAAAGCATCCTAAAATTTAATAGTAACTATGATAATAAAACATACATAAACTTGCTCAGACATAGCATAAGCCCATTGAACTTCTCCATCCCCATTCTTGTCCTTCTTGGTATGCTCTTTCAACCGAATTTCTGAAGTGTTTAGCATAATACCTGAATTTTTTTTTTCTACCATATTGAAACGACAACATTTTCATAAAATATTTTCACTTTCTTGTTACCTAGTGTAGAAAAATAAAAAAATTTCTCAAGCAACAATTTACCAAGGTGTGCTCAAGCTGCACAAACGAATTTGGACCAGTGGTGTGCACAGTTCTTGGAGTTGATTGATTTGTCGAATTCATTTCGCTTTTTGCCTAAATCATGGTATTGGACACCAAACAAATTATTCTTTATTAAATTAGCATAAAACAATTCTTAATTATTCTAATACAGTGTTTACCTAAAAAACTTCAATGTTAAAGTGGTCTAGCATTTGTTTCCGTAATTTAGGATGCATTTCTTCATAAGGTTGCGCAAGGCACTCCTCATTTGTTTTATACTTCTTATAATATTTTGATAGCCGACTTTTCCACGCATGATATGCAATTTGCATTTCATGAATGCAAAATACATGCATCTTAACGTCATTAACCTGAACATGGAACTTTTCCTATAAAAAGTTACATAATACACATGAACATGTATTAGAGAAAGAAAGAAAAAAAGTATAACAAATATTGAGAAAAACTAAGTACAACAACATTAATCAGTCTCAGATAAAACAGTATATACTGAGTTTTATACTTCTGGAATGAACAATAATTAATGATTAGTAATCCTACATTGACATATTTAATGAACATAGAAAACTAAGGTAACTAGTACAAGTAAACAACTTTCAGTTGATATATGAAATGAAAAGAGTGAATAAAAAGAAAAATAAACTGATCAACAATTAATGCTTTCCTAGGGGCTTAAATATTAGAAACTGCAAAGAAAAATGACTATTACTTGACAAATTTCGCTGCATTTGTGGTAATCTATTTGAAACTTGTATTGCTGCACATTTTCTACTATTTTTCTGTGTCCTTGAACATTCATTTGGGTTGTTGATAAAGGGCAAAATTTATGTGCAGAAGCGGGAAAATGTAATATAATAGTAAGAAATCCACAAAAAAAAAAATAGCAATTACACATGATTTTATGTGGACAGACAAGATGTTACTATATAACAAGTTTAAGCTCGTACGGACCAAAATGATTGCATGAGTCAGACCTCAATGATAGTCAGGCTCCCTGACTCACTAGGCCAACCTAGGGTCCGAATGATGATTATACCAACCAAACACTTAGCATATTTGCACCAAGTGACGGCTCAGGTACAGTCGCATCGTGAAGCGGAACATACTCTGGCCTAACCAACCAAGATGCAGCACTACAAGAGATTTCACTATTAGCAAGGAATGATTTCCTTGCTGAAAATGCATTTTTCCTTGCAAAAGCTTTTGACAAGGAAGAAGTTTCTCGCCGGGTCCACATTGATACCTCCGAGAACGGAAGTTTTTGCAAAGACAAAAACCTCCCTCGCCAAAACATATTTTTGGCAAAAAAAAATTTCCTCACCTAAAGTCCGATTCAGCCTCAACCAACTCGCCACTTTTGTCCAAGGTTAAGACTTTTGGCAAGAATTTTCCTTATCTTTGGGTGACTTATGATGAGGAGTATTCTTAACTTTGGATGACATGTGGCAAAGAAAGGCCTTACTTTAGGTTGTCTTTTGTAGAGGATTGTCATCACCTTATATTGGTCCTTGGTAAGGAATGTCCTAGCTTTAGGTTTGCTTTTGGTTAGAAAGTTGTCTTCACATTAGGCTCCCTTTTAATAACGAGTTTTTTCTCTCTTTAACATATATGATCTTATTTGCCCAATTCTTTTGGCTAGGACTTTCTCGCCTTAGATTGACTTTTAACAAGGACAACCCTCACCAAAAATCTTGTTAATTGTTTAATATATATATATATATATATATATATATATATATATATATATATATTTTATTTCAGATGCATAATAGAATTATAGCTGTCATTATACTTTCATATTTGCCGAACTCAATCTTCCAAATCAATAATATATGAAATCAATATAACACTGCCAAAAAAATTAAAATTGCATTGTTACACTCAAATTAAAATAAGTCTTATAATTGGTACACAATTATACTCAATAAGTTATAAAAATCTATACATAAAAAAATAAAGTTTAACAACTTCACTACATGCAGTGAAATCTTCATCCACTCATCCCTGTATACTCATTTTTCATTCTGTAAAATGAGACAAACAGTAACAATTAAAAATTGAAAAAAAAAGTTTTATAATATTCAAAATTAATAATAATAGAAGAAAACTTGCAAACTATTTCTTCTAGCTTCGAAGTTTGGAAACTATGAGATAGAGAGCAGCTAATTAAAGCTTGATTAGAGTTAAAAAGAGAGAGTACTAACCAATAAAACAACCCTTTGGGATCTAAAGAAAGTCGATGACCATGAAGACAGAATTAAAGTAAACAAAATTATAGTAGCAGCAAAACAAAAACAGCCCTATTATTCTATGTTAGATTCAAATAGATCCTAAAGAAGAAAGGAAACAGAAGACAAAAAACAAACCTATAACTCCAATAAATATTAGATTATATGCAATCAGCGAAACCTTAGAGCTAGCCCTATAATTCATCAAAATTTCTCCACTTACATATCATCAAACTAGAGCATGCAAATCGCATTAACTGTTTAAAAGAGAACGAGAGATTAAAAAGACGAAGAACATGAACCTGAAATAAAAAGGTAGTGATGGTGGCAACAAAACAGCTATGGCTATAGGTGTTCAAATCCTAAGTATACGGTCACAGGTATCATATGTTGAATTAACTTTCCATTTGATATATATGAGTGCGTATGTATTTTGTGTCCTCGATTCAATTTTTTTTTTATGAAAGTTACCTAACTTCAAAAAGTGATGTATACAGTTTTAGGGTTGTTCTTCTTGATAAAAGTCAAGCATAAAATTGAGGCATAATATCATCCAAACTATATCAACTGATATCAAACCATCAAAGTCACAAGTAATTACATAAATAACAAAAGCAGCCAAAAAAAAAAAGCATAAAAAAATGAAGCATCCAAACAGACAAACCCAAAGCAACAATCCACAGCACCATCTAAGCAGATAAACAACACCAAAACGATTATGGAAGACAAAACAAGAGAAATTGCAGCAATATAGAGATATAATAGATAACTTTCAACCACCCCTAATCACCTAAGCATTATCAAGCTCAGTGCTTGTTCCAATAACTCAAAACAAAATTCTAGTTAATTAACTTCATAATTAATATCTTAAAGAAAGTTAGAAAACTCACTGAAGGTGTCTCAAAGAAAGAGGAGGGAGGTTGTGATTTCATGTTTGATAGAATTTGATTCATATGTACATTAAACATTTGTTCATATTTTTGTCCCATCATCTCCTCCATGGCTTCCTTCTCAGCTTCCTTATAAGCTCGATTACGCAAATCTTCCAGAGTACGCTGTAAGTCAGAAATTTTTTGTTGATCATGCGAACTTGTGCTAGAAACACCATTGTCCTTCCAACCTAATCCTTTGCCTTGAAAGGGCCTTGACCTTTTGGCAAGAACTTCATTCATCATATCATCCTGTGTCATTGCAGTAGCACCCTCTTCCAATGGTTGCTTTTCCAGAGTTTGTAATTGCTCCTACACAACAACGACAAAGAAATACAAATGTTACGTTCTATATAAACATTAATTATTTAATTTCAACTTCTAATGCGAAACAAAAGCATCCTAAATTTAATAGTAACTATGATAATAAAACATACATAAACTTGCTCAGACATAAGATAAGCCCATTGAACTTCTCCATCCCCATTCTTGTCCTTCTTGGTATGCTCTTTACACCGAATTTCTGAAGTGTTTAGCATAATACCTGAATTTTTTATTTTCTACCATATTGAAACTACAACATTTTCATAAAATATTTTAACTTTGTTGTTACGTACTGTAGAAAAAAAAAAGTTTCTCAAGCAACAATTTACTAAGGTGTGCTCAAACTCCACAAACGAATTTGGTCCAGTGGTGTTTACAGTTCTTGGAGTTGATCGATTTGTCGAATTCATTTTGCTTTTTGCCTAAATCATGGTATTGGACACCAAACAAATTATTCTTTATTAAATTAGCATAAAACAATTCTTAATTATTCTAATATGGTGTTTACCTAAAAATCTTCAATGTTAAAGTGGTCTAGCATTTGTTTCCGTAATTTAGGTTGTATTTCTTCATGAGGTTGCGCAAGGCACTCCTCATTTGTTTTATACTTCTTATAATATTTTAAGAGCTGACTTTTCCACGCATGATATGCAATTTGCATTTCACGAATGCTGAATACATGCATCTTAACGTCATTAACCTGAACATGGAACTTTTCCTATAAAAAGTTACATAATACACATGAACATGTATTAGAGAAAGAAAGAAAAAAAGTATAACAAATATTGAGAGAAACTAAGTACAACAACATTAATCAGTCTCAGATAAAACAGTATATACTGAGTTTTATACTTCTGGAAAGAACAATAATTAATGATTAGTAATCCTACATTGACTTATTTAGCGAATATAGAAAACTAAGGTAACTAGTACAAGTAAACAACTTTCAGTTGATATATGAAAGGAAAAGAGTGGATAAAAGAAAAATAAACTGGTCAACAATTAATGCTTTCCTAGGGGCTTAAATATTAGAAGCTACAAAGAAAAATGACTATTACTTGACAATTTTCGCTGCATTTGTGGTAATCTATTTGACACTTGTATTGCTACAAATTTTCTACTATTGTTCTGTGTCCTTGAAGATTCATTTGGGTTGTTGATAAAGGGTAACATTTATGGGCAGAAGCGAGAAAATGTAGTATAATAGTAAGAAATCTACAAAAAAAATAGTAATTGCACATGATTTTATGTGGACAAACAAGGTGTTACTAGATAACAAGTTTGAGCTTGTACGGACCAAAATGATTGCATGAGTCAAGCCTCACTAATAGTCAGGCTCCCTGACTCGCTAGGCCAACCTAGGGTCCGACTGATGATTATACCCGCCAAACACTTAGCATATTTGCACCAAGTGACGGCTCGGGTACAGTCGCATCGTGAAGCGGAATACACTCTGGCCTAACCAACCAAGATGCAGCACTACAAGAGATTTCACTATTAGCAACGAATGATTTCCTTGCTGAAAATGAATTTTTCCTTGCAAAAGCTTTTGACAAGGAAAAAGTTTCTCGCTAGGTCCTCATTGATACCTCCGAGATCGGAAGTTTTTGCAAAGACAAAAACCTCCCTCTGCAAAACGTATTTTTGGCAAGAAAAAATTTCCTCACTTAAAGTCCGATTCAGCCTCAACCAACTCGCCACTTTTGTCCAAGGTTAAGAATTTTGGCAAGAATTATCCTTATCTTTGGGTGACTTATGATGAGGAGTATTCTTAACTTAGGATGACATGTGGCAAAGAGAGGCCTTACTTTAGGTTGTCTTTTGTGGAGGATTGTCATCACCTTAGATTGGTCCTTGGTAAGGAATGTCCTAGCTTTAGGCTTGCTTTTGGTTAGAAAGTTGTCTTCACATTAGGCTCCCTTTTAATAACGAGTTTTTTCTCTCCTTAACATATATGATCTTATTTGCCCAATTCTTTTGGCTAGGACTTTCTCGCCTTAGATTGACTTTTAACAAGGACAACCCTCACCAAAAATATTTTTAATTGTTTAAGATATATATATATATATATTTATTTATTTATTTCAAATGCATAATATAATTATAGTTGTCATTATACTTTCATACTTGCCGAACTCAATCTTCCAAATCAATAATATATGAAATCAATATAACACTGCCAAAACATTAAAATTGCATTGTTACACTCAAATTAAAATAAGTACTATAGTTGGTACACAATTATACTCAATAAGTTATAAAAATCTATACATAAAAAAATAAAGTTTAACAACTTCACTACATGCAGTGAAATCTTCATCCACTCATCCATGTATACTCAATTTTCATTCTGTAAAATGAGACAAACAGTAACTATTAAAAATTGAAAAAAAAAGAAGTTTTATAATATTCAAAATTAATAATAATAGAAGAAAACTTGCAAACTATTTCTTCTAGCTTGGAAATTTGGAAACTATGAGATAGAGAGCATCTAATTAAAGCTTGATTAGAGTTAAAAAGAGAGAGTACTAACCAATAAAACAACCCTTTGGGATCTAAAGAAAGTCGATGACCATGAAGACCGAATTAAAGTAAAAAAAATTATAGTAGCAGCAAAATAAAAACAGCCCTATTATTCTATGTTAGATTCAAATAGATCCAAAAGAAGAAAGGAAACAGAAGACAAAAAACAAACCTATAACTCCAATAAATATTAGATTATATGCAATCAGTGAAACCTTAGAGCTAGCCCTACAATTCATCAAATTTTCTCCACTTACATATCATCAAACTAGAGCATGCAAATTGCATTAACTATTTAAAAGAGAACGAGAGATTAAAAAGACGAAGAACATGAACCTGAAAGAAAAAGTTAGTGATGGTGGCAACAAAACAGCTATGGCTATAGGTGTTCAAATCCTAAGTATATGGCCATAGGTGTCATATGTTGAATTAACTTTCCATTTGATATATATGAGTACTTATGTATTTTGTGTCCTCGATTCAATATTTTTTTTATGAAAGTTATCTAACTTCAAAAAGTGATGTATACAGTTTTGGGGTTGTTCTTCTTGATAGCAGTCAAGCATAAAATTGAGGCATAATATCATCCAAACTATATCAACTGATATCAAACCATCAAACTCACAAGTAACTACATAAATAACATAAGCAGCCAAAAGAAAAAGAGCATAAACAATGAAGCATCCAAACAGATAAACCCAAAGCAACAATCCACAGCACCATCTAAGCAGAGAAACAACACCAAAACGATTATGGAAGACAAAACAAGAGAAATTGCAGCAATATAGAGATATAATAGATAACTTTCAACCACCCCTAATCATCTAAGCATTATCAAGCTCAGTGCTTGTTCCAATAACTCAAAACAAAATTTCTAGTTAATTAACTTTATAATTAATATCTTAAAGAAAGTAAGAAAACTCACTGAAGGTGTCTTAAAGAAAGAGGAGGGAGGTTGTGATTTCATGTTTGATAGAATTTGATTCATATGTGCATTAAACATTTGTTCATATTGTTATCACATCATCTCCTCTGTGGCTTCCTTCTCAGCTTTCCTATTAGCTCGATCGGCTTCAATTGTTGCACCCAAATCTTCCAGAGTACGTTGTAAGTCAGAAATTTTTTGTTGATCATGCGAACTTGTGCTAGAAACATCATTGTCCTTCCAACCTAATCCTTTGCCTTGAAAGTGCCTTGACCTTTTGAAAAGAACTTCATTCAGCATATGATCTTGCGTCATTGCAGTAGCATCCTCTTCCAATGGTTGATTTTCCAGAGTTTGTAATTGCTCCTACACAACAACGACAAAGAAATACAAATGTTACTTTCTATATAAACATTAATTATTTAATTTTAACTTCTAATGTGAAACAAAAGCATCCTAAAATTTAATATTAACTATGATAATCAAACATACCTAAACTTGCTCAGACATAGGATCAGCCCATTGAACTTCTCCATCCCCATTCTTGTCCTTCTTGGTATGCTCTTTTAACCGAATTTCTGAAGTGTTTAGCATAATACCTGAATTTTTTATTTTCTACCATATTGAAACGACAACATTTTCATAAAATATTTTCACTTTGTTGTTACCTACTGTAGAAAAAACAAAAGTTTCTCAAGCAACAATTTACCAAGGTGTGCTCAAACTCCACAAACGAATTTGGACCAGTGGTGTGTACAGTTCTTGGAGTTGATCAATTTGTCGAATTCATTTCGCTTTTTGCCTAAATCATGGTATTGGACACCAAACAAATTATTCTTTATTAAATTAGCATAAAACAATTCTTAATTATTCTAATATGGTGTTTACCTAAAAAGCTTCAATGTTAAAGTCGTCTAGCATTTGTTTCCGTAATTTAGGTTGCATTTCTTCATGAGGTTGCGCAAGGAACTCCTCATTTGTTTTATACTTCTGATAATATTTTGATAGCCGACTTTTCCACGCATGATATGCAATTTGCATTTCACGAATACAAAATACATGCATCTTAACGTCATTAACCTGAACATGGAACTTTTCTTATTAAAAGTTACATAATACACATGAACATGTATTAGAGAAAGAAAGAAAAAAAGTATAACAAATATTGAGAAAAACTAAGTACAACAACATTAATCAGTCTCAGATAAAAAAGTATATTCTGAGTTTTATACTTCTGGAAAAAACAATAATTAATGATTAGTAATCCTACATTGACATATTTAACGAACATAGAAAACTAAGGTAACTACTACAAGTAAACAACTTTCAGTTGATATATGAAAGGAAAAGAGTGGATAAAAGAAAAATAAGCTGGTCAACAATTAGTGCTTTCCTAGGGGATTAAATATTAGAAACTGCAAAGAAAAATGTCTATTGCTTGACAATTTTAGCTGCATTTTTTGTAATCTATTTGAAACTTGTATTGCTACACATTTTCTAGTATTGTTCTGTGTCCTTGAAGATTCATTTGGGTTGTTGATAAAGGGCAACCTTTCTGTGCAGAAGCGGGAAAATGTAGTATAGTAGTAAGAAATCTACAAAAAAAAAAATAGCAATTGCACATGATTTTATGTTGACAGACAAGGTGTTACTAGATAACACGTTTAAGCTTGTGCGGACCAAAATGATTGCATGAGTCAGGCCTCACTGTTAGTCAGGCTCCCTGACTCACTAGGCCAACCTAGGGTCCATATGATGATTATACCAGCCAAACACTTAGCATATTTACACCAAGTGACGGCTCGGGTACAGTCGCATCGTGAAGTGGAATATACTCTGGCCTAACCAACCAAGATGTAGCACTACAAGAGATTTTATTATTAGCAAGGAATGATTACCTTGCTGAAAATGAATTTTTCCTTGCAAAAGCTTTTGACAAGGAAAAAGTTTCTCGCCAGGTCCTCATTGATACCTCCGAGACCGAAAGTTTTTGCACAGACAAAAACCTCCCTCGCCAAAAAGTATTTTTGACAAGAAAAAATTTCCTCACCTAAAGTCCGATTCAGCCTCAACCAACTCGCCACTTTTGTCCAAGGTTAAGACTCTTGGCAAGAATTTTCCTTATCTTTGGGTGACTTATTGACGCAGGAGGATCCAAGTCAGATGATCCAAAGTTGGCAGATCAGCGCAGAACTAGCAGGTGGACTACCTAGAACGGGCCACGGGCTCAGATTAGGCCCAAAATTCTATAGTCTATTAGAAACGGGCCAACGAACAAAACCTGATTTTATCAGCCTGGCAAGGTTTTAGCAAAAAAACCACGTTTGGGCCTCCAAATTGGCAGTTTACACTTTTTAGGAAACTTTTTATCTTAGTTATTTTAATTTCAACCTTAATTTAATTTTCCTATTTTGTTCCGACCTTATAAATAGGGTCTTAATGTTTCGTAAACATTATTATTGAATTTGCATAATTTTAAATAAAACATCAGAGCTGTTTCTCTGTATTGTTCTAGGGTTTTTCTTGTGTTACTCCCTGTGAACTATCTGTTCGACTAACTTGCAGAATAATCGCTATTCTGCCCGATGTCAGTTGGTATCAGAGCTTCAGCGTTTTCCTAGGGCAAGATTTCATCAGTTCCATGGCTGGTGGTCGTGGTCGTGGTCGTCGCGGGCAGATTCCGAACGAGAAAGCCCCTTGTCTTGATCGTAACATTCAGGATGCGATGATTGAGGATTTACAAAGACAAGTTTCCGAGTTAACCTAGCGTCTAGCGGCACAAAATTTCGGAGATCATGAGATTGAAGATCACGATTCCGATTCCAGTTCCAGTTCCGAAAAACCACATCACAATCCTGCTCAATTCTGGGAGCACCGTGGTCGGGAAGAATGTTATGGAGACCTAAGATTCAGAGTGGATCTGCCCGAGTTTTCTGGTACGTTACAGGCCAAGGGATTTGTTTATTGGTTAAATGAAGTGGAGCGTACTTTCGAGTACAAAGGAGTCCTAGATTTTGTGAAGGTGAAACTGGTCACCATCAAACTGAAGGGTAGAGCATCTGTGTGGTGGGAGCAGTTGAGGCGTTAGCGTGATCGGCAGGGGAAAGCCAAGATTACAGATTAGGAGTAGATGAAGAAGAAGATGAAGGGTCACTTCCTCCCTTTCGGTTACACTCAGACCTTGTTTCAGCGTCTTCATTTGTTGAGGCAGGGCACGAGATCGGTGGATGATTACATGGAGGAACTCTATCAGTTGATTGCCCGGAATGATTTATCTGAAACAGAGGAGCAGATGGTGGCACGGTATTTAGGGGGATTACGACAGCCCCTACAGGATGTCCTCAGCTTTCACTCACTGTGGACAGTTTCAGAAGCTTATCAGCGTGCACTTGCGGGGCAAAAACAGTAGAACAGGAGGCCATTGAACAGAGATGATCAAAACAATCGGCCAGTTCACCCTCAGGAATCCCGTCCTATCCAGCAACCACCTCAAGGTAACGCTAACCCTAACCCAAATATTAGATGTTTCAGATGTGGTGAACATGGGCATAAATCACCTGAGTGCAGGAAGCCTGCTAGTAATAAAGGCAAAAATCTCCTGATTGAGGAAGATGGGGTAGACGAATTTGAGGAGATTAGGGAGCCTGTGTATGACGATGATGAATATGGGGATGTGTTGTATGGGGATGGCTATGAGACTTTGGTCATTCGTAAGAGTCTACTGACCCCCAAGGGCGATTCAAGAGACGATTAGTTGAGGACCAATATTTTCCACACGACCTGTACAGTTACCGATAAAGTCTGCAAGATGATCATAAATAGTGGCAGTTGTGAGAATGTGGTGTCTGAAGAGGCTGTCCAAAAACTGCAATTGAAAACAGATCGTCATCCTAAGCCATACAAATTATCTTGGCTGAATAAAGGCAGTGAGGTAACGGTGGATAGGCGTTGCCTAGTTTCTTTTTCGATTGGTAAGAGATATTTGGATAATGCTTGGTGTGATGTTGTTTGTATGGATGCTTATCATGTATTGTTAGGCAGGCCTTGGCAGTATGATCGTAATGTTATTCATGATGGGTGAAAAAACACATACTCCCTTAGCACCAAAGGGAAAAAGATTGTGTTGGCACCTCGTCGGGAAGGAATCACTCCTACCTCGATTTCCAATAATACTAATATGCTTTCAATGTCCAGGTTTTTAACAGAGGTTGAACATGTAGACATGGTTTATGCTCTGCTGCCTTGTGGGAATAGCGCAGCAGATCTGAATCCAGAATTACCAGTCGAAGTGCAATAGCTTATGGTAGAGTTTTCTGACCTTATGCCAGAGGATCTTCCTCCTGGGTTACCACCTATGAGGGACATTCAGCATCAGATCGACCTTGTTCTAGGGTCCAGTTTTCCTAATCAACCGGTGTATCACCACAGCCCCAAGGAATCTAAAGAGTTACAGCGACAGGTGGTAGAGTTGTTGGAGAGAGGCTACGTCCGTGAGAGTATGAGCCCATGCGCGGTTCCTGCCCTACTAGTGCCAAAGAAGAATGGTTCTTGGCGTATGTGTGTTGATAGCAGAGCCATCAACAGGATCACAGTGAAATACCGGTGCCCAATTCCCCGCCTGGATGATATGTTAGACCAGCTGTCCGGTTCTAGGGTCTTCTCCAAAATTGACCTTAGGAGTGGATACCACCAGATCAGAATAAGGCCTGGAGATGAGTGGAAGACAGCGTTTAAGACGCAGCATGGGCTGCATGAGTGGATGGTCATGCCTTTTGGGCTGTCCAATGTGCCCAGCACATTTATGAGGTTCATGCATCAGGTTTTATGGCCTTTCATGGGGAAGTTTGTTGTAGTTTACTTTAATGACATCCTCATTTATAGTCCGATGTGGGAGTCACATTTTAAGCGCCTCCGTGCTGTTTTTAATTTGTTGAGGACAGAGCGCCTGTACGTCAATCAGAAGAAGTGTTCTTTCTTCACTACTTCTGTTACTTTTCTGGGTTTTGTTGTATCTACTGACGGTGTTCAAGCAGATCAGTCGAAGGTAGATGCGGTCTTGGAATGGCCCACACCGAGGACCTTGCACGATGTAAGAAGTTTCCATGGATTGGCTTCCTTCTACCACTGGTTCATTAGAAATTTCAGCACTTTGATTGCTCCTATCACAGAGTGCCTTAAGGGGCGTGATTTTCAGTGGTCCGAGGAGGTAGAAACCAACTTTCAACTGGTTAAACAGAAGATGACAGAGGCACCAGTTTTAGCACTTCCTGATTTTGAAAAGATGTTTGAGGTAAATTGTGATGCATCTGGAGTGGGTATTGGTGGTGTTCTAAGCCAAGAAGGGCGACCAGTAGCTTTTTTCAGTGAGAAGTTATCAGGATCAAAAAAGAATTACTCCACCTATGATCTGGAATTCTATGCCATAGTTCAGTCCCTGAAACATTGGCGTCATTACCTAGTGCAGAGGGAATTTATTCTTATCACTGATCATGAGGCCTTGAAGTACATCAATAGCCAACACAAGCTGAGTAGGCGATATGCCAAGTGGGTGGCGTACTTGCAGGAATTCACATTTACGCTGAGGCACCAAGCAGGAAGTCTGAACCATGTCGCAGATGCACAGAGCCGTCGTACATTACTTCTCACCACGATGAGCACCAGAATTGTGGGATTTGAGGTCTTCTCAGATATGTATGCTGCAGATCCTTCCTTCGGGAGGATAGTTCAGGAGGTAACTACTGGTCAACGACATGATTTTATTTTGCATAATGGTTATCTATTTCATGGATTGCAGTTGTGCGTTCCAGATTGTTCACTAAGGCAGCAGATTATTAGTGAACTTCATAATGAATGTCACTTTGGGCGAGACAAGACATTGGCCCTGATTTCCTCTAACTATTATTGGCCCAAATTGACCAGTGACGTGGCTCATCATGTGGAGCGTTGTTATGTGTGCCAGCGGTCCAAGGGAGTTCTCACTAATGCGGGTCTGTACACACCCTTACCTGTACCTGAAGCCCCTTGGTTCGATGTTAGTATGGATTTTGTGTTGGGCTTACCCCGTACCCAACGAGGCTTGGATTCTATTTTGGTTGTGGTTGACAGATTTTCCAAAATGGCCCATTTCATACCTTGTAGGAAGACAATGGATGCTACCAGGATCGCTCATCTTTACTTCAAGGAGATTGTGCGTTTGCATGGTGTTCCCCGATCCATCACTTCAGATCATGACACCAAGTTCATGAGTCAGTTCTGGAAGAGTTTATGGGAGAAGTTAGGGACAAAGTTAAATTTTAGCAGCGCCTATCATCCTCAAACAGATGGTCAGACCGAGGTGGTGAACCAAAGTTTGGGAAACCTTTTGAGGAGCTTAGCAGGAACTAAACCGAAGCAGTGGGATCTCGCATTACCTCAAGCAAAATTTGCATATAACAGGTCAAAAAACAGAACCACGGGAATGAGCCCATTTGAGATTGTGTATGGTCAGAATCCATCCGGAGTGCTTGACTTAGCCCCAATTCCATGAGTGGGTCGTTTGAATCCCAAGGCATATGAGATGGCAGAACATCTTCGGGATATCCATGAGTAGGTGAAGCTAGCCATTCATGACAGTAATACCAAGTACAAGGCTCAGAGCGACAGTCACCGTCGTCAGGTACTTTTTAATGTTGGTGATTTTGTTTGGACAGTATTAACTCGTGATCGTTTTCCCGTGGGAGAGTGTAATAAGCTTAAGGAGCGAAAGATTGGACCCTGTGAGATCTTGCAGAAGATCAATGATAACACCTACAGACTAAGTCTACCCAATCATCTGAAGACTTCTGATGTATTTAATGTGAAACACCTGAGTCCTTGTTTTGAGGATTCCGATGAAGCTATTATGAACTCGAGGACGAGTTCTTTCCAACACGAGGCGACTGACGCAGGAGGATCCAAGTCAGATGATGCAGAGTTGGCAGATCAGCGCAGAACTGGCAGGTGGACTACCTAGAACGGGCTAGAAGCTCAAATCAGGCCCGAAGGTCTCTAGTCTGATTGGAAACAGGCCAACAAACAAAACCTGATTTTAAATCAGCCTAGTAAGATTTTAGCAAAAAAACGACGTTTGGGTCTCCAAATTGGCAGTTTACACTTTTTAGGAAACTTTTTATTTTAGTTATTTTAATTTCAGCCCTAATTTAATTTTCATATTTTGTTTTGAACCTATAAATAGGGTCTTAGGGTTTCATAAACAATATTATAGAATTTGCATAATTTTAAATAAAACATCAGAGCTGTTTCTCTATATTGTTTTAGGGTTTTTCTTGTGTTACTCCCTGTGAACTATCTGTTTGACTAGCCTGCAGAATAATCGCTATTCTGCCTGGCGTCACTTATGATGAGGAGTATTCTTAACTTAGGATGACAGGTGGCAAAGAGAGGCCTTACTTTAGGTTGTCTTTTGTAGAGGATTGTCATCACCTTAGATTGGTCCTTGGTAAGGAATGTCCTAGCTTTAGGTTTGCTTTTGGTTAGAAAGTTGTCTTCACATTAGGCTCCCTTTTAATAACGAGTTTTTTCTCTTCTTAACATATATGATCTTATTTGCCCAATTCTTTTGGCTAGGACTTTCTCGCCTTAGATTGACTTTTAACAAGGACAATCCTCACCAAAAATCTTGTTAATTGTTTAACATATATATATATATATATATATATATATATATATATATATATATTTCAGATGCATAATAGAATTATAGTTGTCATTATACTTTCATACTTGCCGAACTCAATCTTCAAAATCAATAATATATGAAATCAATATAACACTGCCAAAACATTAAAATTGCATAGTTACACTCAAATTAAAATAAGTCTTATAGTTGGTACACAATTATACTCAATAAGTTATAAAAATCTATAAATAAAAAAATAAAGTTTAAAAACTTCACTACATGCAGTGAAATCTTCATCCACTCATCCCTGTATACTCAATTTTCATTCTGTAAAATGAGACAAACAGTAACAATTAAAAATTGAAAAAAAAAATTTTATAATATTCAAAATTAATAATAATAGAAGAAAACTTGCAAACTATTTCTTCTAGCTTCGAAGTTTGGAAACTATGAGATAGAGAGCAGCTAATTAAAGCTTGATTAGAGTTAAAAAGAGAGAGTACTAACCAATAAAACAACCCTTTGGGATCTAAAGAAAGTCGATGACCATGAAGACAGAATTAAAGTAAACAAAATTATAGTAGCAGCAAAACAAAAACAGCCCTATTATTCTATGTTAGATTCAAATATATCCTAAAGAAGAAAGGAAATAGAAGACAAAAAACAAACCTATAACTCCAATAAATATTAGATTATATGCAATCAGCGAAACCTTAGAGCTAGCCCTCTAATTCATCAAAAATTCTCCACTTACATATCATCAAACTAGAGCATGCAAATCGCATTAACTATTTAAAAGAGAATGAGAGATTAAAAAGACGAAGAACATGAACCTGAAAGAAAATGGTAGTGATGGTGGCAACAAAACAGCTATGGCTATAGGTGTTCAAATCCTAAGTATATGGCCACAGGTATCATATGTTGAATTAATTTTCGATTTGATATATATAGGAACTTATGTATTTTGTGTCCTCGATTCAATTTTTTTTTATGAAAGTTATCTAACTTCAAAAAGTGATGTATATAGTTTTGGGGTTATTCTTCTTGATAGCAGTCAAGCATAAAATTGAGGCATAATATCATCCAAACTATATCAACTGATATCAAACCATCAAAGTCACAAGTAACTACATAAATAACAAAAGCAGCCCAAAAAAAAAAGAGCATAAACAATGAAGCATCCAAACAGATAAACCCAAAGCAACAATCCACAACACCATCTAAGCAGAGAAACAACACCAAAACGATTATGGAAGACAAAACAAGAGAAATTGCAGCAATATAGAGATATAATAGATAACTTTCAACCACCCCTAATCATCTAATCATTATCAAGCTCAGTGCTTGTTCCAATAACTGAAAACAAAATTTCTAGTTAATTAACTTTATAATTAATATCTTAAAGAAAGTAAGAAAACTCACTGAAGGTGTCTTAAAGAAAGAGGAGGGAGGTTGTGATTTCATGTTTGATAGAATTTGATTCATATGTGCATTAAACATTTGTTCATATTGTTGTCCCATCATCTCCTCCATGGCTTCCTTCTCAGCTTCCCTATTAGCTCGATCGGCTTCCATTGTTGCAGGTAAATCTTCCAGAGTACGTTGTAAGTCATAAATTTTTTGTTGATCATGCGAAGTTGTGCTAGAAACACCATTGTCCTTCCAACCTAATCCTTTGCCTTGAAAGTGCCTTGACCTTTTGGCAAGAACTTCATTCAGCATATCATCCTGCGTCATTGCAGTAGCACCCTCTTCCACTGGTTGATTTTCCAGAGTTTGTAATTGCTCCTACACAACAACGACAAAGAAATACAAATGTTACTTTCCATATAAACATTAATTATTTAATTTCAACTTCTAATGCGAAACAAAAGCATCCTAAAATTTAATAGTAACTATGTTAATAAAACATACATAAACTTACTCAGACATAGGATAAGCCCATTGAACTTCTCCATCCCCATTCTTGTCCTTCTTGGTATGCTCTTTCAACTGAATTTCTGTAGTGTTTAGCATAATACCTGAATTTTTTATTTTCTACCATATGGAAACGACAACATTTTCATAAAATATTTTCACTTTGTTGTTACCTACTGTAGAAAAAAAAAAGTTTCTCAAGCAACAATTTACCAAGGTGTGCTCAAACTCCACAAACAAATTTGGACCAGTGTTGTGCACAGTTCTTGGAATTGATCGATTTGTCGAATTCATTTCGCTTTTTGCCTAAATCATGGTATTGGACACCAAACAAATTATTCTTTATTAAATTAGCATAAAACAATTCTTAATTATTCTAATATGGTGTTTACCTAAAAAGCTTCAATGTTAAAGTGGTCTAGCATTTGTTTCCGTAATTTAGGTTGCATTTCTTCATGAGGTTGTGCAAGGCACTCCTCATTTGTTTTATACTTCTTATAATATTTTGAGAGCCGACTTTTCCACGCATGATATGCAATTTGCATTTCACGAATGCAAAATACATGCATCTTAGCGTTATTAACCTGAACATGGAACTTTTCCTATAAAAAGTTACATAATACACATGAACATGTATTAGAGAAAGAAAGAAAAAAAGTATAACAAATATTGAGAAAAACTAAGTACAATAACATTAATCAGTCTCAGATAAAACAGTATATACTGAGTTTTATACTTCTGGAAAGAACAATAATTAATGATTAGTAATCCTACATTGACATATTTAACGAACATAGAAAACTAAGGTAACTAGTACAAGTAAACAACTTTCAGTTGATATATGGAAGGAAAAGAGTGGATAAAAGAAAAATAAACTGGTCAACAATTAATTCTTTCCTAGGGGCTTAAATATTAGAAACTGCAAAGAAAAATGACTATTACTTGACAATTTTCGCTACATTTGTGGTAATCTATTTGAAACTTGTATTGCTACACATTTTCTACTATTGTTCTGTGTCCTTGAAGATTCATTTGGGTTGTTAATAAAGGGCAACATTTCTGTGCAGAAGCGGGAAAATGTAGTATAATAGTAAGAAATCTACAAAAAAAAATAGCAATTGCACATGATTTTATGTGGACAGACAAGGAGTTGGCAGATATGATCCATTGCTTTGATAGTGATGTAGATGGAAAGGTCAATACTTGCTAATATTCGAAACTTTCTGACGCCAGGCAGAATAGCGATTATTCTGCAAGCTAGTCGAACAGATCGTTCACAGGGAATAACACAAGAAAAACCCTAAAAAACAGTACAGAGAAACAACTCTGATGTTTTATTTAAAATTATGCAAATTCAATAATAATGTTTACGAAACCCTAAGACCCTATTTATAAGGTCGAAACAAAATAGGAAAATTAAATTAAGGCTGAAATTAAAATAACTAAAATAAAAAGTTTCCTAAAAACTGTAAACTGCCAATTTGGAGGCCTAAACGTCGTTTTTTGGCTAAAATCTTGCCCCGCTGATAACAAAGAATCAGGTTTTGTTCGTTGGCCCGTTTCCAATCAGACTAAGATCTTTTGGGCCTGATCTGAGCCCGTGGCTCGTTCTAGGTAGTCCACCTGCCAGTTTTGCGCTGATTTGCCAACTCTGCATCATCTGACTTTGATCCTCCTACGTCACTTTCCTTCATAAATATATACTCTACATAAGTTATATTGTAGTATCTTTCTATTGTTAATGAATAGACAACAAAATAAAGCAAAGAAATGGAAAAAAAAAGTTAAATTGTGTGGACTGAGGTGCAAACCCAAACATTACAAGTCTTTCATTTTTGTCATAAAAGACACTATTTTGCAAGCTCTTCCTACCCACTTGTCCTTCCAACATTATGTTATAGGATAAATATACCCTCAAACCAGAAGATGACACCTGTCAACTACAAGGGCAAAATGATAATCTATACCCCAGTTGGACCTTACAAATAGAGGGTTTCCCAAATGGTAAGCAAGACACTATTTACTCTCACTTTTTCTCTCCCCCAATTTGTACTCTGACTTAATCTTCGAAGGGTCCTTCTCGAAGTCAACCACTCCGGGCCGGTTTTCTTTTTAGGTACCGTGGACCCGACTTGGACCAAATGAGAACTAGTCCACGTACAACCTTCATTTGACCAATTCAGACCTGACCCTAGTAGAAGACTTGATCAGACACGGCCAATTTTCAGTATCAACATAATTGGCGTTGTTCGTGGGAAACGATAGCAAAACTTACCTCCATTGAAAATGCTGCCCAATAAAATCCCTGCACGAAACACCACCCAAATGATCTCAAAGGTCAACCCATCTGAATTGCCACCATCCCACTTCTCATGGAACTGTAGAACCCTCATCGTGCCTCGGGAGGTAATGACCTAGCCAAGGTGAACAAAGAATGAGCCCCACTTGACCAACAACCTGGTTTGTACACAAACCAAGTATTCCAACGTGAAACCCGTGAAATAGACCTTAACCAACCTATCATTAGAGTCTAGTACAACACTTTTCAGCGTCGATTTGAGGAAGTAATTGCATGCCTTGGACGACCCGAACCAAGCAAGACTCGAAACCATTAATCTACAATTTGAACCGCTTACACCATCCGGAAGACTACAGAGCTAATCCCTAAGCATCAGAACATCTAACTCGAGAAGGTGAGCACGGAGAGAAGACATGAACCCCGAACGTGGGACCAAAGTCGAGGGCATCCTCGATATATAGGAGAATTGAGTAAACAAAGCCTCTAACATTCGATTCGAGATGATGAGTCGGTTTCAAACTCACATCTTTCCGAGAAGCAACAGGAACAAGATAAGTCCAAGGTAAAAAAATAGTTGAAAAAAATGAATGAATGTATCGGACTCGCCATCAAAGCTACTCGGGGAAACATTCTCGACGAAATTAGACCCGCGGGCAATCCCTTCTCCTATAAGCTCATGGATGAGAAGATGCTTCTGAACTTCAAAATGCCCCACATAGAGTTGTAAACAAAGAAGACGTGTTCTATAGACGACTTGTAAACTTTTAGCAAGAACATGGTTTTCCAGACTACCTGTAGGGTCGATAGAATCATTTAATGAAATTACTGAAATGTTTGCAACATACTTATTTAGCAGTAGAGGCCCTAAAAGGACCCTTAAAAGTCTGCTACGTAAACTCAACATGTTGAGGAAAGCCTCCGTGACTACATTTCATGATTCACCTCGGCTATGATACAAGTAAGGGAGTTGGATTAGAAGGTGTTAGTCATGGCCTTCACCAAATGGCCTCAAAACTTTCGACTTCAGCCATTACCTCTCCAGAAACCCGTTGCAAACCATGCCAGCCCTTCTGGCCAAAGCGAACGAGTTAGTGATCGAGGAAGAAAACAAAGTCTTACGCAAAAGAAGAGAAGATGCCCTAACAAAGAAGAAAAGAAAAAAGCCCAAAGAGTATAGGCCTATAAGCGAATATAAAATTGGAGGATAAAATGATGCTCGAAAGAATGAAAAATCAGGAGTTCTTCGGGAATACGAGACTTACACCCCCCCTCCCAACACCTGAAGGACAAGCCTTCTGATAGAGATAGTCAACTAAGACATCAATAGATGACCTTCCAAGATTAAGACCTCGACCACAAACCAAAAAAAAAAGAAAAAGATATGAACAGTTTTTGTTACTTCCACAAGAACCACAACCATGACATAGATGAGTGTAGACATCTGAAGGATGAGATCAAAAGTCTAATATAGAGAGGATACTTAAGAAATTTGTAAAGATAGAGTCAAGAAGAATCCCGAGTCAGAGGAGCCCTGGTCATAAAAGCCTGGACCAGAGAAGTCTGAATCCTAGGGAAAGGAACTAGATGAGGAAAAGCCTAACTAGGAGAGAAAATATAGAAGATAGTGAACCCTCGAAAAAAAAGTTGGATAGCACCCCCACAGTAGGTGTTGTGAGTTTTAAACTACTTGCAAGCGCACTAGTCGTTTTCAATATAGTATTGTGCAAGTGCGAGGTCGAATCCACATGGAATTGCGTTGTGAAAATGTATTTTTATCTAAACGAAACCTATTTTAACCTAGTTCCAAATTTTGAGTTGTATTATGCAAAGAGTATAAACTAAACTAAATTGATTTAAAACAAATAATAAAAATACTAAGGTTTTTGAATCCACCCCACCAAAGTAAAGCATATATTTTCATATTCTATATAAAAATAATCTATCAAATCATTCTATGAATCCACCATTATACAAATCACAGCAAATACCAAAACTAAACCAAAACCATCCAATGTATCCATTTAAAAATCAAAATGGATATCCAATCTAATTTGAATGATCCGCTGTATCCGATAGACGAAACACAAGGAATATCCAAATGAACAATTTAAAAGCAATCAATCATGAGATTTTACTCAAATAATTGAACAAAACTTTTATATTAAAAATATCAGAATTGTATGAACAAATCTGAAAATATTATGCCAAACAATGGCAAGGATTCATCTTCAACCTTAGATGAAGATTTTAGCCTCTCATAATTATGAAACTAAAGTTCATAATAAAAGTGCTAAACATTAAACTTTAAAACTAAAAAGAAATAAATTAAAACTGATTATACATTGGGAGAAATTCCACTCGCTGTTGTGCGATGCTTCACCCCTTGGTAGCAAAGCCTTCGAGATCCACTAGAATGCTAGCAAAAGTCCTCCAGAATGCACACCCATTTGATGAAGTGAAATGAGGCTTTTATACGGAAACTCCATGAGTGCAATGTGTTTCCAATCCAATGTGGGATGTGGGATATAGAAGGTGTTTCCAACCGATGTGGGATGTGGGATTTAAGCCTTCACATGCCCTTCAAAACTTCTACCCACGCTGAAATCCCGCACAGCCAGACCTTTGTCTAATAAAACTGCCATAAATTTCTCTAGAAAAATCATGTTTACAACTGTAAAATTCTCTAGAAAATAGACATCCGGATCTTTCCAAGTATATATGGCTCATCTCCTGGTTCTTCCTGAATCATTACAGTTTAATCCACAAAAATCACTTCTGCCACGCTGAAATCCCACACAGCCTGACCTTTGTTTACTAAAACTGCCATAACTTTCTCTAGAAAAATCATATTTACGAGTCGTAAAATTCCCCATAAAATAGACATCTGGATCTTTCCAAAAATATATGGCTCCTGGTTCTTCCTGAATCATTACAGCTTAATCCACAAAAATCACTTCTGCCACACTGAAATCACGCATAGTCTGACCTTTGTCGACAAAAACTGCCATAACTTTCTCTAGAAAAATCATATTTACGAGCCGTGAAATTTCCCAGAAAATAGACATCCGGATCTTTCCAAGAATATATGGCTCATCTCTTGGCTTTTCCTGAATCAATACAGTTTAATCCGTAAAAATGATTGATCTATACGGGCAATTCTGGCAATTTAGTGAAACTCTTTTCCAAGTGCTTGTAAACCTGTAAAACAATGAAAAACAACTCAAAGTAACAAATTCCTAAGCTAACAAATGGAAATTAATGGGCCAAAATATGCAATATTTGGCACTCATCAAATACCCTCAAACTTACTGTTGTGAGTTTTAAATTACTCGCAAGCGCACGAGTCGTTTGCAATATAGTGTTGTGCAAGTGCAAGGTCGAATCCACAGGGAATTGCGTTGTGAAAATAGTTTTATCTAAACGAGGCCTATTTTAACCTAGTTCCAAGTTTTGAATTGTCTTTTGCAAAACAAATATAAACTAAACTAAATTGATTTACAGACTAATGATAAAAACACTAAGGTTTCTGAATCCACCCCATCAAAGTAAAACATATATCTTCATGTTCTATATAAAAATAATCTATCAAAAGATTTCATGGATCCAACTTTAAACAAATCACAACAAATATCCCAATTAAACCAAAATAATCCAATGTATCCGCTTTTAACAAATCACAAAGGATATCCAATTTAATAAAAAACGATTTGATGTATCCATCAGACGAAACACACAGAATATCCAATAGAATAATTTAAACGCAACCAATCATAAGATTTTACTCAAATAATTGAACAGAACATTTATACTAAAAGAAAATCATCAGAATTGTATAAACAAATCTAAAAATATTATGTCAAACAACGGCGGGGCTTCATCTTCAACCTTAGCTGAAGATTTTAGCCACTCATAATCATGAACCTAAAGTTCACAATAACTGTGCTAAACATTAAACTTTAAAACTAACAAAAGCAGTAAATTAAAAACTGACTATACATGGGGAGAAATTCCATTCGCTGTTGGGCAGCGCTTCCCCTCGTGGTAGCAAAGCCTTCAAAATCCACAAGAATGTTAGCAGAAGTCCTCAAGATTGCACACCGAATGATGAAGTGAGATGGGGCTTTTATAGTAGAATTCCTGGAGTATAATGTGTTTCAAATTCGATGTGGGATACTGCTCGAGTGTGCTAGATCGCAGTCTGGTGCGCTCGAGCGCATACTGGTGCACTGCAAAGCATTTTTAACCGATGTGGGATGTGCGAGTGCGCACTTGCGATCTATCGCAAGTCTGGTGCGCTTGAGTGCACTAGACATCTTCAGCTTAACCCTTGTCTACTAAAACTGTCATAACTTTCTCTAGAAAAATTATTTTTACAAGCCGTAAAATTCTTCAGAAAATAGACTTTCGGATCTTTCCAAGCATATATGGTTTATCTCCTGATTTTTCCTAAATCAATACAGTAAAATTCATAAAAATGACTGATTTGTACAGGAAATTCTGGCAATTTTAGTGAAACTCCTTTCCCAGTGTTTGTAAACCTGAAAAACAACGAAAACAACTCAAAGTAACAAATTTCTAAACTAACAAATGTAAATTAAGTGGCCAAAATATGCAATATTTGGCACTCATCAAATACCCCAAACTTACATTTTGCTAGTCCCTTAGCAAAACAAAATAGAAGACTACATGAAAAACAAAGAACATAAAGATAAGTTCATCACTCATGGTATCCAAAAATTTAAGGAGCACTCAAAACCATGATATTCATTCATGAGAAAACTTAAAAAAATATAACCCATCTTCGCAATGACCAAGAATTTAAAACCTAGTCACTTACAAGAGGCAGACTAAGACATCACAACATCACAAGCTTGAATCAATGTAAAGTGAATTAGTATATACAAATGAGGTTTCCAAATAACTTCAATGTACAATGTCTCAATGTCTCAAGATTCACAGAATTTCTCGTCTGGATGAACAACGATGGCATAGTTTTATTTATTATTATTATTATTATTATTATTATTATTATTATTATTTTATATATAAGGCTCTGCTATGATTAGTTCCCTTAAGCTTTCTAATTGACCCACGTAACGAGTGTTGAGTCAATGACTCCCAAACTAGATGGTTTTAGGGCATTAGGTGTAAAGACACCCCTAAGGACTTACTAACTCGAGTAAAAAAGGCTACGAAACTAACCTGGCCTTAATGCTACCAAGCAAAATTTCCACCTTTTGACGTGAACACTCACTGCTTACTGAGGCAAGAGGTCTAGTTACTTAGCAGAAAAATTCACAATGATCACTATGAATAAAATTCCCACCTTTTGACGTGAACGCTCATTGCTTACTGAGGCAAGAGTTCCAATTACTCAGTGGAAAGTTTATTAATGATGATCATATATATATATATGCCCAAGTGTTAATCCAACAAGTCATCCAGTTTCAGTTAAGATAAGGAAACATACACATTAAAATCACATGTCATACCTCAAACAAATATGTGCTAATGTGCTCGTGTTAGATTAGATCAAACATGTGAATTCTTGAATGCCTAAAGTAAGTAACTAAAGTTTAAAACTCTATCATTAGATCATGTGTTCAAAATTTTAAGCTCACCAATGAAATCACATCACAATTTTTCAGATCAACCAAAATTTTCAGACGACCATGAACACGCATTTATCTTAATTTTTTTTCTTTTTTTAAAATGAAGAAAAACAACAAAAAATTAGGACAAAATGTGTGTAATAGGTCTCTCATACCCCCAAACTTAAATTACACATTGTCCCCAATGTGTGAATATTATGGAAAGAGTTGACCTGAGAAATGGAGAACTATCTGGACTAGTATGGCTCATAGCATACCCCCAAACTTGAACTGAAGTACGTGTTGTCCCTGAAAAATAAAAACTGGAAAACAAAAGAAACACTAGAAATAAACAATAACAAAAAAAATATGTAAAATAATAAACAAACATAAAGGATATACTATGGGGTGCTTCCCATGAGCACTAATTTTAACGTCTTCAGTCAGACCCAGCATTAGTAATCATGCCCACCCAAGCACTCCACCATCTGATCAATAAATGGGAGTGGAAAATGATCATTCTTTGTGGTAGCATTCAACTTACGGTAGTTTATACTCACTTTCCATCCCGACTGCACACGAGTTGGAACCAACTCGTCGTATTTATTCATCACTACCGTCAATCCTACCCACTTTGGTACAACATGAATCGGGCTCACCTACTCGCTATCAAAGATTGGATAAATGATCCCTACATCCAACAGCTTAATCACTTCAGTCCTCACAACCTCTTGCATGGCTGGGTTGAGCCTTCTTTGTGGCTCCCTCAATGGCATGGCATTCTCCTCCAAATGTATCTTGTGCATCACTGTTGTGAGTTTTAAATTACTCGCAAGCGCACGAAACGTTTGCAATATAGTGTGTGCAAGTGCGAGGTTGAATCCACAGGGAATTGCATTGTGAAAATATAATTTTATCTAAACTAATCTTATTTTAACCTAGTTCCGAATTGTGAATTGTATTTTTTTGCAAAAGAAATATAAACTTAAATTAAATTGGTTTAAAACAAATGATAAAAAGACACTAAGGTTTCTGAATCCACCCCACCAAAGTTAAGCATATATATTCATAAAAATAGCCTATCAAAACATTCCATGAATCCAACATAAAACAAAAAACAACGAATATCCCAATTAAACCAAAAGCATCCAATGTATCCACTTTTAACAAATCACAAAGGAAATCCAATTTAATCGAAAATGATTCGATGTATCCATCAGATGAAACACAAGGAATATCCAACAGAACAATTTAAACACAATCAATCATAAGATTCTACTCAAATAATTGACAGAACATTTATACTAAAAAAACACTAGAATTGTATAAAAAAAACTGAAACTAATATGCTAAATAACAGCGAGGCTTTATCTTTAACCTTAGTTAAAGATTCTAGCCACTCATAATCATGAAACCAGAATTCATAATAAAAGTGCTAAACATTAAACTAAAAAGAAATAAATTACTTTACACGGGAGAAATTCCACTCGCTGTTGGGCGGCGCTTCCCCTCGTGGTAGCAAAGCCTTCGGGATCCACCAGAATGCTAGCAGACGTCCATCGGATTACACCAAATGGCCCAGGAATTGCACATCGGATTCCTCCTAAGGGCTCTATGGATTGCTCCTAAAGACCCTCTGGATTCACTTTATGATGATCTCAGATTTTTCGATGATGCCTAAAGCTGAAGTGGAGTGGGTCTTATATAGGCAAATACCATGAGTGCAATGTGTTTCCAATCTGATGTGGGATGTGGGATATAGAAATATGTTTCCAACCGATGTGGGATGTGGGATTTAAGCCTTCACATGCCCTACAAAACTTCTACTCACGTTGAAATCCCGCACAACCCGCACAGCCTGAGCTTTGTCTACTAAAATGACCATAACTTTCTCTAGAAAAATCATTTTTACGAGCCGTAAAATTCTCCAAAAAATAGACTTCCGGATCTTTCTAAGTGTATATGGCTCATCTCCTGGTTCTTCCTGAATCAATACAGTAAAATCCACAAAAATAACTAATCTGCACAGGCAATTCTGGAAATTTTAATGAACTCCTTTCCCAGTGCTTGTAAACCTTAAAAACAACGAAAACAAATCAAAGTAACAACTTTTTAAGCTAACAAATGTAAATTAAATGGCCAAAATATGCAATATTTGGCACTTATCAAATACCTCCAAACTTACATTTTGCTAGTCCCTTAGCAAAACAAAATAGAAAACTAAATGAAAATCAAAGAACACAAAGATAAGTTCATTACTCATGGTATCCAAAAATTTAAGGAGCACTCAAAATCATGAAATTCATTCATGAGCAAGCTTAAAAAATCTAACCCATCTTCACAATGAATAAGAATTTAAAACCTAATTACTTACAAGAGGCATGCTAAGAGATCACAAGCTTGAATCAGTGTAAAGTGAATTAGCATATACTGATGAGGTTTCCAAATAAATTCAATGTACAATGTTTCCACATCTCAAGATTCACAGAATTTCTCATCAGAATGAACAACGATGGCATAGTTTTATTTTATTTTTTTCTATTTTTTTTTTATAAGGCTATGCTATGTTTAGTTCCCTTAAGCTTTCTAATTGATCCATATAACGAGTGTTGATTCAATAACTCCCAAACCAGATGGTTTTAGGGCATTAGGTGTAAAAACACCCCTAAAGACTTACTAACTCGAGTCAAGAAGGCTACGAAACTAAACTATCCTTAATGCTACCAAGCAAAATTTTCACCTTTTGACATGAACACTCACTGCTTACTGAGGCAAGAGGTCCAGTTACTCAGCGAAAAGTTTCACAATGATCATTATGAATAAAATTCTCACCTTTTGATGTGAACACTCACTGCTTACTGAGGCAAGAGGTCCATTACTCAGTGGAAAGTTTATTGATGATGATCATTTTTTTTTTTTGCCTTTCTATGCCCAAATGTTAATCCCACAAGTCATCCAGTTTCAGTTAAGTCAAGGAAACATACACATTGAAATTGCATATTATACCTCACACAAATATGTACTAATGTGCTCGTGTTAGATTGGCTCAACCATGTGAATTCTCAAATGCCCAAAGTAAGTAACAAAGTTTTAAAACTTTATCACCAGATCATATGTTCAAAATTTTAAGCTCGCCAATGACATCACATCACAGAAAATGTATAGATCAACCAAAATTTCAAAATAACATGAGTATGCATTTACCTTTTTTTTTATTGAAGAAAAACAACAACAAATTATGACAAAATGTGTGGAATGTGTCTCCCATACCCCCAAACTTAAATTATACATTGACCCCAATGTGTGAATAATATGAAAAGAGCTGACCTAGGATATGGAGAACTATCTGGACTGGTATGGCTCATAGTATACCCCCAAACTTGATCTGAAGTACGCTTTGTCCCTGAAAAATAAAGACTGGAAAACAAAAAATACTGGAAACAAACATTAATCATGAACATGTAAAATAATAAATAAACAGAAAGGATAAGCTGTGGGGTGCCTCCCATGAGCGCTAAGTTTAACATCTTCAGCCAGACCCAACATTAGTAATTGTGCCCAACTAAACGCTCCACCATCTGATCAATAAATGGGAGTGAAAAATGATCCTTCAGTGTGGTAGCATTCAACTTACGGTAGTCTAGACACATTCTCCATCTTGACTGCACTCGAGTTGGAACCAACTCGTCGTCTTTATTTGTTAGTAACGTCAATCTAGCCTGTTTTGGCACGACATGAATCGGGCTCACCCACTCGCTATCAAAGATTGGATAAAGGATCAGAACCTCTTGTATAGCTGGGTTGAGCCCTCTTTGTGGCTCCTTTGATGGCTTGGCATTCTTCTCAAAATGTAACTTGTGCATCACCACCGAGGGGTTTATCCCTTTTATATCCTTAATAATCTAGCCGATAGCTTCATTGTGCTCTCTTAAAACGTCCAATAATTTATCTTCTTAAACATCAACCAAATCTGAAGCTATAGTCATAGGCAAAGAATATGTGGGACCTAGGAAATTATACTTAAGATTGTCCAGTAAAGGCTTAAGTTCCTTCTTGGGGGGTTCAGGTGTTGTGGTTTCCTCCGTCTCACTGATATTTTGAGGAGCAGACTCCAAAGTAGCATTTGCTTGCTCAAACAACTTATCCAAATCCAAATCCTCTTCAAATTGAGCAAAGCATGCCTCCAGAGGGTCCTCAATGCGTGATTCATCCATAGTCTCCTCCATCTCACTGCTCTTCTGAGGAACAGACTCCAAGATAATAGTTGCTTGCTCACGTAGCTTATCTAAATCTAAATCCTCTCCAAACTAAGCAAAGCATGCCTCCAAAATGTCCTCAGACTCCCCTTCTTTCTTGGGCACTTGTAATCTCTCAGGGTAAGGCGCTTTAGGTAAAAACGACCTAGGGAGATCCTTAATAATAGGTGTGGCTGTAGATGGCTTAGCATCTCTCTTTTCTTTGTTGCCACTTTCTTGCCCTTGTATAGGAGTTGATAAATTTCCCTCCGCAAACTATTCCTTCGGGTTAGGATCAGGTTGACTGGGGAACTTTCTGTTCTCTCCTTTACCCAAGTGACTTGTGATTTGACCCATTTGACTCTCTAGCTTGGCAATCACTTGGGTGTTTACTATTGTTGCACTCCTCACTTCACTCATAGATTGGCTAGTTGTTTTCATGAAATTATTGAGAGCGTCCTCCAATGACTGTGAAGCCGACACTGGCGCTTGAATGGGAGCTTGGTAAGCGGGTGATGGTGCTGGATAGGCTGAGTGACCATAACTTGGAATTGGTGGAGGAAATTCGGGAGGGTATTGATTATGAGCATGATAAGGGGCTCTTCCCTGATTCATCAGTTGATTGTGCTCCCATGAAAAATTAGAGTGGTTCCACCACCCTGGATTGTATGTTTCGGAGTAAGATCCATTTGATTGCCAACAACAGTCATTGAAAGCATTCGTTTGTTCTATGGGATACTCGGTAAAAGTCGACATTGATGAACAATTCTGTGCTAAATGCATAGGACTAGCACAGATGGAACAGCTATCAACATTGAATGTATTGGCTACACTAATGGACTGATCGGTTATCCTCATGAAATCCTTGAGGGTGTCCTCTAAAGATTGTGAAACTGGTGCTGGATTCATCCATATTTTTGTCCTTTTTTTTTGATCAATTGTAAATAAAATAAAATAAATCAAAAATCAAAATCAAAACTAAAATCAAAATCAAAATCAAAATTAAAATTAAAAAAATAAAACAAAAATACTAACTAAACTAGTAGAAAAATAAAATCAATTCAGACAAAAATTTCACAAACAAAACAATTCCCCGGCAACGACACCAAAAGCTTGTTGTGAGTTTTAAATTACTCGCAAGCGCACGAATCATTTGCAATATAGTGTGTGCATGTGCGAGGTTGAATCCACAGGGAATTGCATTGTGAAAATATAATTTTATCTAAACTAATCTTATTTTAACCTAGTTCCGAATTGTGAATTGTATTTTTTTTGCAAAATAAATATAAACTTAAATTAAATTGGTTTAAAACAAATGATAAAAAGACACTAAGGTTTCTGAATCCACCCCACCAAAGTTAAGCATATATATTCATAAAAATAGCCTATCAAAACATTCCATGAATCCAATATAAAACAAAAAAACAACGAATATCTCAATTAAACCAAAAGCATCCAATGTATCGGCTTTTAACAAATCACAAAGGAAATCCAATTTAATCGAAAATGATTCTATGTATCCATTAGATGAAACACAAGGAATATCCAACAGAACAATTTAAACACAATCAATCAGAAGATTTTACTCAAATAATTGACAAAACATTTATACTAAAAAAACATCAGAATTGTATAAAAAAAAACTGAAACTAATATGCCAAACAATGGTGAGGCTTAATCTTCAACCTTAGTTAAAGATTCTAGCCACTCATAATCATGAAACCATAATTCATAATAAAAGTGCTAAATTAAACTAAAAAGAAATAAGTTACTTTACATGGGAGAAATTCCACTCGCTGTTGGGCGGCGCTTCCCCTCGTAGTAGCAAAGCCTTCGGGATCCACCAGAATGCTAGCAGACGTCCATCGGATCACACCAAATGGCCCAGGAATTGCACATCGGATTCCTCCTAAGGGCCCTATGGATTGTTCCTAAAGGCCCTCTGGATTCACTTTTTGATGATCTCAGATTTTCCGATGATGCCTACAGCTGAAGCGGAGTGGGTGTTATATAGGCAAATACCACGAGTGCAATGTGTTTCCAATCCGATGTGGGATGTGGGATATATAAATATGTTTCCAACTGATGTGGGATGTGGGATTTAAGCCTTCACATGCCCTTCAAAACTTCTGCTCACGCTGAAATCCCGCACAGCCCGCACAGCCTGACCTTTGTCTACTAAAATGGTCATAACTTTCTCTAGAAAAATCATTTTTATGAGCCGTAAAATTCTCCATAAAATAGACTTCCAGATCTTTCTAAGCATATATGGCGCATCTCCTGGTTCTTTCTGAATCAATACAGTAAAATCCACAAAAATGACTAATTTGCACAGGCAATTCTGGCAATTTTAGTGAACTCCTTTCCCAGTGCTTGTAAACCTGAAAAACAACGAAAACAACTCTAAGTAACAACTTCTTAAGCTAACAAATGTAAATTAAATAGCCAAAATATGTAATATTTGGCACTCACCAATCACCAACGAGAGGCTAATTCCCTTGATATCCTCAATAGTCCAACCGATAGCTTCCTTATGTTCTCTTAATAATTTTTCCTCTTTAGCCTCAACCAAATCTGAAGCTATAATCACAGGCAAAGAATCTATTTGACCTAGGAACTTATACTTAAGATTGTCCGGTAAAGGCTTAAGTTTCTTCTTGGGGGGTTCAGGTGCTATGTCTCCAACGTCTCACTGCTCTTCTGAGGAGCAGACTCCAAAGTAGCATTTGCTTGCTCAAGCAACTTATCCAAATCCAAATCCTCTCCAAACTGAGCAAAGCATGCCTCCAGGGGTCTTCAATGCTTGATTCACCCATGATCTTCTCCATCTTACTGCTCTCTCGAGGAGTAGACTCCAAAATGGCATTCGCTTGCTCAAGTAACTTATCCAAATCCAAATCCTCTCCAAACTGAGCAAAGTATGCCTCCAAAATGTCCTCAGACTTCCCTTCTTTCTTGGACACTTATAATCTCCGGGTAAGGTGCTTTAGGTACAAATGACCTAGGAAGATCCTTAATGGTAGGTGTGGTTATAGATGGCTCAGCATCTCTCTTCTCCTTGTTGCCACTTTCTTGCCTTTGCTGCAGAACGAGGTTATCTTCCACTTGATTGTCCACTTGTCTTCCATACCTCAATGTGAGAATCTATTGCACTTGTTCTTTCCCGTGTGTAGGAGTTGATGAATTTTCAACCGCAAACTGTTCCTTCAGGTTGGGCACGGGTTGACTGGGGAACTTTCCCTTCTCTCCTTCACCCAAGTGACTTGTTATTTGACCCATTTGACTCTCTAGCTTGGTAATCGCTTGGGTGTTTACTATTGTTGCACTCCTCACTTCGCTTATGGATTGGCCAGTCATCTTCTTGAAATCATTGAGGGAGTCCTCCAATGACTGTGAAGCCGACGCTGGCGCTTTAGTGGGAGCTTGGTAAGCGAGTGATGGTGCTGGATGGGCTGAGCAACCATAACTTGGAACTAGTGAAGAAAATCCGGGAGGGTATTGATTGTGAGCATGATGAGGGGCTCCTCCCTGATTCATCAGTTGGTTCTGCTTCCATGAAAAATTAGGGTGGTTCTGCCACCCTGGATTGTACGTCTCAGAGTAAGATCCATTTGATTGTCACCGATAGTCATTGAAAGCGTTCATTTGTTCCATGGGATACTCGAAAAAAGCTGGCATAGATGGAAAATTCTGTGCTAAATGCATAGAGCTAGCACAGATGGAACAACTATCAATATTGAATGTATTGGCTGCACTGATGGACAAGCCGGTCATCTTCATGAAATCCTTGAGGGCGCCCTCTAAAGACTGTGAAACTGGCGCTGGATTCATCCACATTTTTTTTATTTTTTCTAATTTTTATTTTATTTTATTTATTTTTTTATGGGCAATTGCCAATAGAAACAAATAAACTAAAATAAAATTGCAAAAGACAAATAAAACAAAAATGCTAACTAAACTAGTAGAAAAATAAAATCAATTCAGACAAAAATTTCACAAACAAAATAATTCCCCGGCAATGGCGCTAAAAACTTGTTGTGAGTTTTAAATTACTCGCAAGTGCATGAGTCGTTTGCAATATAGTGTTGTGCAAGTGCAAGGTCGAATCCACAGGGAATTGTGTTGTGAAAATATTTTTATCTAAGCTAAGCCTATTTTAACCTACTTCCAAGTTTTGAATTGTCTTTTGCAAAACAAATATAAACTAAACTAAATTGATTTAAAGACTAATGATAAAAACATTAAGATTTCTGAATCCACCCCACCAAAGTAAAGCATATATCTTCATGTTCTATATAAAAATAATCTATCAAAACATTCCAAGAATTCAACTTTAAATAAATCACAACAAAAATCCCAATTAAACCAAAACAATCCAATGTATCCGCTTTTAACAAATCATAAAGAATATTGAATTTAATCAAAAACAATTCGATGTATCCATCAAATGAAACACACGGAATATCCAACAGAACAATTTAAACGCAACCAATCATAAGATTTTACTCAAATAATTGAACAGAACATTTATACTAAAAAAATCAGAATTGTATAAACAAATCTGAAAATATTATGCCAAACAACGGCGAGGCTTCATCTTCAACCTTAGCTGAAGATTTTAGCCACTCATAATCATGAAACTAAAGTCCACAATAACTGTGCTAAACATTAAACTTTAAAACTAACAAAAGCAGTAAATTAAAAACTGACTATACATGGGGAGAAATTCCATTTCTTGTTGCGATGCTTCCCTTCGTGGTAGGAAAGCCTTCGAGATCCACTAGAATGCTAGCAGAAGTCCTCAAGATTTCACACCGAATGATAAAGTGAGATGGGGCTTTTATAGGAGAATTCCCAGAGTACAATAGATTTCAAATTCGTTGTGGGATACTTCCCGAGTGCGCTCGATCGCAGTCTGGTGCGCTCGAGCGCATACTGGTGCACTGCAAAGCATTTTTAACCAATGTGGGAAGTGTGAGTGTGCACTTGCGATTGATCGCAAGTCTGGTGTGCTCGAGCACACTAGACATCTTCAGCTATCTTCAACTTAACCCTTGTCTACTAAAACTGCCATAACTTTCTCTAGAAAAATCATTTTTACGAGCTGTAAAATTCCTCAGAAAATAGACTTCCAGATCTTTCCAAGCATATATGGCTCATCTCCTAGTTCTTCCTGAATTAATACAGTAAAATCCACAAAAATGACTAATCTGTATAGGCAATTCTGGCAATTTTAGCAAAACTCATTTCCAGTGCTTGTAAACCTGAAAAACAACGAAAACAACTCAAAGTAACAAATTCCTAAGCTAACAAATGTAAATTAAGTGGCCAAAATATGCAATATTTGGCACTCATCACTTATATTTTGCAAGTCCCTTAGCAAAACAAAATAAATAAAAAAAATTAAATGAAAAACAAAGAACACAAAGATAAATCCATCATTCATGGTGTCCAAAAATTTAAGTAGCATACAAAACCATGATATTCATTCATGAGCAAGCTTAAAATATAAACACATCTTCGCAATGAATAGGAATTTTAAAATCTAATTACTTACAAAAGGCAGGATAAGGCATCACAAGTCTGACTCAGTGTAAAGTGAATTAGCATATAAAGATGAGGCTTCCAAATAACTTCAATGTGCAATGTCTCAATGCCTCAATGCCTTAAGATTCACATAATTTCTCATCATAATGAACAATGATGGCATAGTTTTATCTTCTTCTCTCTTTTATTATAAGGCTCCACTATATTTAGTTCCCTTAAGCTTTCTAATTGACCCATATAGCGAGTGTTGAGTCAATGACTCCCAAACCAGATGGTTTTAGGGCATTAGGTGTAAAGACACCCATAAGGACTTACTAACTCAAGTTAAAAAGGCTATGAAACTAAGCTGGCCTTAATGCTACCAAGAAAAATTCCCACCTTTTGACGTGAACACTCACTGCTTACTGAGGCAAGAGGTCCAGTTACTCAAAAGAAAGGTTCGCAATGATCATTAAGAATAAAATTCTCACCTTTTGATGTGAACACTCACTGCTTACTGAGGCAAGAGGTCTAGTTACTCAGTGAAGAGTTCATTGATGATCATTATAATTTTTATTTTTTTACATTTCTATGCCAAAATGTTTATCCTACAAGTCATCCAGTTTCAGTTAAGTCAAGGAAACATACACATTAAAATCATATGTCATACCTCACACAATTTTGTGCTAATGTGCTCGTGTAAGATTAGATCAAACATGTAAATACTCAAATTCCTAAAGTAAGTAACAAAGTTTTAAAACTCTATCCTTAAATCATGTGTTCATGATTTTAGACTCACCAATGACATCACATCGCAGTATTTGTTTAGATCAACCAAAATTTCAAAATAACATGAGCATGCATTTATCTTCTTTTTTTTTAATGAAGAAGAAAAAAAACAGATTAGGACAAAGTGCATGTAATGTGTCTCCCATACCCCCAAATTTAAATTACATATTGTCCCCAATGTGTGAATAATATGGAAAGAGCTGACCTAGGAGATGGAGAACTAGCTGGACTAGCATGGCTCATAGCATACCCCTAAACTTGAACTGAAGTACGTGTTGTCCCTGAAAAAATAAAGACTGAAAAACAAAAGAAACACTAAAAATAAATAGTAACAAGAAATACGTAAAATAATAAACAAACAGAAAGGATGTGCTGTGGGGTGCCTCCCATGAGCGCTACATTTAACGTCTTCAGCCAGACCCAACATTAGTAATCATGCCTAGCTAAGCGCTCCACCAGCTGATCAATAAATAGGAGTGGAAAATGATCCTTCCTTGTGGTAGCATTCAACTTACGATAGTCTAGACATATTCTCCATCTTGATTGAACACGAGTTGACACCAACTCGTCGTCCTTATGTTTCACTACCGTCAATCCAGCCCGCTTGAGCACGACAAGAATCGGGCTCACCCATTTGCTATCAGAGATTGGATAAATGATCCCTGCATCCAACAACTTTATCACTGCAGTCCTCACAATCTCTTGCATAGCTGGGTGGAGCCTTTTCTATGACTCCCTTGATGACTTGACATTCTCCTCCAAATGTATCTTGTGCATCAATGCCGAGGGGTTGATCTCTTTGATATCCTCAATAGTCCAGCCGAAAGCTTCCTTGTGCTCTCCTAAAACGTCCAATAATTCCTCTTCTTGAGCATCAACCAAATCTGAAGCTATAATCACAGGCAAAGAATCTGCTGGACCTAGGACTTATACTTAAGATTGTCCAGTAAAGGCTTAAGTTCCTTCTTGGGGGGTTCAGGTGCTGTGGTCTCCTCCGTCTCACTGCTCTTCTGAGGAGCAGACTCCAAAGTAGCATTTGCTTGCTCAAGTAACTTATCCAAATCCAAATCTTCTCCAAACTGAGAAAAGCATGCCTTCAGAGGATCCTCAATGCTTGATTCACCCACAGTCTCCTCTGTCTTACTGCTCTCCCGAGGAGCAGACTCCAAGATAGCATTTGCTTGCTCAAGTAGCTTATCCAAATCCAAATCCTCTCTAAACTGAGCAAAGCGTGCCTCCACAATGTCCTCAGACTGCCCTCCTTTCTTGGGCACTTGTAATCTCTCAAGGTAAGGCGCTTTAGGTACAAACGACCCAGGAAGATCCTTAATACTAGTGTGGCTGTAGATGGCTCAGCATCTCTTTTCTCCTTGTTGCCACTTTCTTGACCTGACTGCATAGTAGGGTTCTCTTCCACTTGATTGTCTACTTGCCTCCCAGACCTCAATGTGGCAATCGACTGCACTTGTTCCTATTTGTGCATAGGAGTCGATGAATTTCCCCCTGTAAATTGTTCCTTCGGGTTGGGTACAGGTTGACTGGGGAACTTTCCCTTCTCTCCTTCACCCACGTGACTTGCGATTTGATCCATTTGACTCTCTAGGGTGTTTACTATTTGTGCACTCCTTAATTTGCTGATGGAGTGGTTGGTCATCTTCATGAAATCCTTGAAGGTGTCCTCCAATGATTGTGAAACCGACACTGGCGCTTGAGTGGGAGCTTGGTAAACAGGTGATGGTGCTGGATGGGTTGGGCGACCATAACTTGGAGCTGGTGGAGAAAATTCATGAGGGTATTGATTGTGAACATGATGAAGGGCTCCCCCCTGATTCATCAGTTGGTTCTACGTCCATGAAAAATCAGGGTGGTTCCGCCACCTTGGATTGTACGTCTCAGATTAAGATCCATTTGATTGTCACCGATAGTAATTGAAAGTGTTCGTTTATTCCATGGGATACTCGGCAAAAGCCGACATAGATGAACAATTCTGTGCTAAATGCATAAGGCTAGCACAGATGGAACATCTATAAACTTTGAATGTAGTGGCTGCATTGATGGACTGGTCGGTCATCTTCATGAAATACTTGAGGGTGTCCTCTAAAGACTGTGGAACCGACGTTGGATTCATCCACATTTTTTTAAAATTTTTATTTATTTATTTTTTATAGGCAATTGCAAATAGAAACAAATAAACTAAAATAAAATTGCAAAAGAAAAATAAAACAAAAATGCTAACTAACTAGTAGAAAAATAAAATCAATTCAGACAAAAAATTTAAATTTCACAAACTAAACAACTCCCCGGCAACAGCACCAAAAAACTTGTTGTGAGTTTTAAATTACTCGCAAGCGCACGAGTCGTTTGCAATATAGTGTTGTGCAAGTGTGAGATCGAATCCACAGGGAATTGCATTTTGAAAATGTATTTTTATCTAAACTAAACCTATTTTAACCTAGTTCCAAATTTTGAGTTGTATTATGCAAAGAGTATAAACTAAACTAAATTGATTTAAAACAAATAATAAAAATACTAAGGTTTCTGAATCAACCCCACCAAAGTAAAGCATATATTAAAAATAATCTATCAAATCATTCCATGAATCCACTATTATACAAATCACAGCAAATACCTAAACTAAACTGTTGGAAATCATCTTCCAAGAAGCACAAGAAGTGATCTTCCGAACACCCAAGTCTAGAATGACTTGTAATGATCATAATCGAAAAAGAAATCAAAGAAAGCATAAAAGACACAAGCAATTTGTTGACGGGGTTCGGCAATGTGCCTATGTCCCCATCAGCTCCTCTGAGCTCTCTGTACTATCTTATCAATGGAGTTCTTTACAATCAGCAACACCTCTCCAAGAACTCACTGGTTCTTGAAGAACGAAAGAAGAAGAAGTAAAAGAAAGTGATAAGAACTAACCCTAGAATTTTCCCAAGAAAATTCCCCTTACAAGACCTTCAATTCCCTTTCTATTTTACTCTCTCTCTCTAAACAACCAGCCTCTCTACAAAGAATCACTCTTGTGTTTAATGCCTTTACACTCTTACAATTGATCTCACTTTTTAATTCACATGTTATATTATGACTTTTGAAGCTAGGTGACCCTTTATATAGTGCACCAACTTTTTGACCAATCTTGAGGGTCAATATCCACTCTTAGATCTTGAGGACTAATCAACTATAGCTCTTTATCAATCCTAAGTGATCCTATGTGTTTTGGACATACCTTACGCGCCTTTCAAAAAGTTGAACCAATGTGCATCAGTGTGCCTTCAAGCTGCGGCCTGAAGAGGGTTGAACATCTCCACAATTACATCCATTCTGGGCGTCGTGGCCTGGGGGAGGTTGAGCCGTGGTGCACACCTCCTCCAGGTCTTCTAATTTGTTGGGTGCCTCACCTTAGAAGAGCTGAGCCATGGTGCACACTAGTGTGCACATATTCTAGAGTTGCTGCAAGGTGAGGCATGCACACTTGTGCTGAGGCACCAAGACTTGAGGCTGAACCTCTTCAAACAATGTTTAAACCTTAGACAAACACCAACAATCTCTACCTTTGTCTAAGCGATTAAACCCAAACCCATTGTGCATAGAAATCAGGATCCAAACTCATCTTGAGTCACCATATTAACCGACTCCAATCCTAAGAAGTCCAAGGCAATGATTGAACTTTCTTAGAGGTAGAACTTTAGTACCTAAATCCATAGAGTTTTCTTCCGTGGCCACCTTATCCATATGAATGCATCCTTCTATAACATTTTCTCGAATGAAATGGTATTGAAAATCCATATGTTTTGTCCTCTCATGGAACACCGGATTCTTGCATAAATACAATGCACTTTGGCTATCCGAATACACCACCACTGCTCCTTTAGTACTTTCAAATCTTCCAGCAACCCTTTGCACCACATAGCCTCCTTGATGGCTTCTGTAGCGCTATCTTGGACATTGATCGCTGGAGAACTTGAAATGACCAGTAAGGGGAACCTTCACTGGTTTGCTATCTTCCATAGAGAACTTAGATATCATCTTCTCTATATAGGAAGTTTGAGAGATCTTCAATCTATTTCTCTCCCTTTCCCGGATTATACACATCCCAAGGATCTTTTGTGCATGGCCAAGATCCTTCATCTCAAACTCCTCACTGAGTTAAGACTTCAATTTTTCTATCCTCTCCATGCTGCTCCCAACCAACAACATATCATCAACATAAATGAGGGTGATCACCACCTCTTCAACCTTGTGCCCTTTGTAGTACAAGCACGAATAATAGTAGCTCTTCATGAAACCCAGGCTGGTTACAAAGGAATCAAACCTCTTATTTCATTGCCGAGGTGATTGTTTCAGGCCATTGAGAGATTTCTTCAATTGGCACACCAAATTTCCTTGTCTTCCTTCCTCATAGCCTTCGGGTTGCCTCATGCAGATGGTCTCCTCAAGCTCTCGATGTAAGAACACTGTCTTCACATCCATTTGCTCAATTTCCCAATTGAATTGGACCACCATTGCTAGTATTATCCTTATCGTCTTGTATTTCACAACCGGTGAGAATATTTCGGTGAAATCTATGCCTTCTCTTTGTGTGAACCCCTTCGCCACCAGCCTAGCTTTATACCGGACTTCATCCCTTGGAGTGTTCCCTTCTTTGATCTTGTAGATCCACTTACAATCCACAACTCTCTATTTTTCTGGTTTGGGCACCAATTCCTAAGAGTTGTTCTTCCTCAAAGAATCTATTTCTTCCCCCATAGCTAGCTGCCACTTTGACGACTCCTTACATTCCATGGCATCCATGTAAGTTTTTGGTTCAATCTCTCTTTCTATCCAAGGAGCTGCTACATTAGTATCCGCAAAACCATATCTCAAAGGTGGTCTAACCACCCTCCTTTCTCGGTCCCTTGTGAGCTGGTAGTCATTCTGACTTGCTGCATTATCCCTTTCCAGTTCAGCCTCCTATTGAGTGTCCTGAGCTTGGCCTTCATCAATGGGCTCTACCTGGTCCGAACCCTCTTGCCATCCTTGCTCTACCTAAACTGAATTCTCTTTGATGCTATACTTCACAAATTCCGGACTGGTTTGCTCACTATCCCTTACAGGGTTAGTTTTCTCCGAGTAGGGAAATAACAATTCATTAAAAATAACATCCCTTTCATTCCTTTTGGTTATAAGGACAACAACTTATATCCCTTAACACCATCACCACACCCTAGAAACACACATTTTCTAGACCTTGGGCTAAGTTTATCGTCCTTTTGATGTGCAAATGCAGCACATCCAAAAGTCCTAAGGTTGCTCAACTCAGGGGGTTTTTCACTCCACATCTCCATAGGAGTCTTAAGGTCTAGAGCCTTAGAGGGTGATCTATTAACCAAATATGCAGCTATAGACACAACTTCTCCCCAAAAACATTTTGATAAACTGGACCCAATTAACATGCACCTAACCTTTTTCATAAGGGTTCTATTCATCCTCTCAGCAACTCCATTTTACTGAGGGGTTTTCACAATCGTTCTATGTCTTAGAATGCCATTTAATTCACAGAATTTATCAAAATTCTTATTAAAAAAATTCTAAGCCATTATCGGTTCTTAATACCTTAACTACCCTGCCCATTTGAGTTTACAGCAACTTTTTCCACACCACAAAATTATTTAAAGCATCTGATTTATTTCTATGCAAATAAACTCAAACCTTTCTTGAATGATCATCAATTAAAGACAGAAAGTAATGATTACCTCCCTGTGTTGGTGTTCTTGCTGGTCCCCAAAGATCCGCATGGATGTAATCAAGAATCCCCTTAGACTTATGCACTCCAGTGTTGAAGTTGACCCGGTGTTGCTTCCTAAGAACGCAACACTCGCAAAAATCAAGTTTCTCTATCTTGTCACCACCAAGTAGACCCTCATTGCTGAGAACTTGCAGGCCTTTTTCGCTCATATGTCCCAAGCGGGTGTGCCAAAGGGCTGCCTTATCTATCTTAACCATCAAGCTTACTGTTTGATCCTTGATTCTGTCTCTCCAATCATCTCATAGAGACCTTCTTTGATTGCTACTTTGATCACTATCAAAGATCCTTTGGTTACCTTGATCTTTCCTCCTTCAGCTTTGTATGTATACCCTATGGAATCCAGCTACCCTAATGAGATCAAATTCCTCCTCAAATCTGGGAGATACCTTACATTTTGCAATAGACTTGTGACTCCATCAAACATCCTCAATTGGATGTCTCCTATCCCCCTCACTTGGCAAGAAGTGTCATTACCTAAGAAAACCCTTCCATCACTGATTTCGTTGAAATTCTTAAACCAATCGTTGTGAGGGCACAAGTGATAAGTGCACCCAGTATCCAAGATCCATTTCTTGCTGCCTTGCCTCCTGCTCACATTTGAGCACACAACAAGAACATCATCTTGCTGTTCTCCTTTGGCAACCGAAGCCTCTCCATTGTTGGTAGGGCTTCTTTCTGTCTCATCCCACATCTTCTTCTTGCAATCTTTCTTGAAGTGACCCTCATTGTTGTAGTAGAAGCATTTCTTTCCTCCAAATCTTAGTTTGGAATGTGCTCTACCATGGCTCTGTCCTCTAATCTTTGATTTCTCCTGGTAGTTGCCATGTATGCTGCTGCCATTCCTAGTTGATGGCCTTCCTTTAACGAGCAGCCCTTTTTCACTTGATGGTTCCCTCATCTTGGCTTTGAAATCATGAGCCCTTATAGCATTTATCATAATTTCTTTGGTTAGTGTATCTCTTCCATATTTAATAGCATTAATCAAACTCTCAAAATAATCAAGAAGAGAATTTAATAACATAATAACCAATTGTTCATCCAGGAATGTTATACTACAACTAGCCAAATCTTGAACTAGTTTATTAAACACATCAAGATTATCTTGCAACTCTTTATTAGGATCCATTTTAAAAGCAAAGATTCGTTTAAGAAGATAAATCTTATTAGGGAGAATTTTGGTAAAAAAACAACTCATCTAGTTTCTTCCATATGACAGCTGGATCTTCTGAGTCTCTGCACTCCCTTGTGATACTATTTGAGATGTGTAGAAAGATGGTGCTATACGCCATCTTCTTCATCTCAATCCACTGGACTTCCGTGATACTTGCTGGAAAAGCGTCATTTTCTCCAATAGCCAAGTCCACCTTCTGTTGCATAAGAACAGCCTTGATCTTCCGCTTCCAAAGGGCAAAGTCTCCCTTTCCATCAAACTTCTCAACAATGAAGTTTGAACCCATCTTGCGGAGAAAAATCCTAGATTTATGGAGCACCCACAATTGCTTTCTAACTTATTCTAAAATCTCAAGAACACGATCAAAGATTCATCTCAATACCGTTCTTGAATCACCCTCAAGAACATGATCAGATCTTGATCTTTACTCCGTTCTTGAATCACCCAAGAAGTTGATCTTTGATTCTTGGAGTCTTACTCAGATACCTTCTGTTCTAGCTCCGATACCCGCTTACCAAAGCTCTGATACCACTTGTTGGAAATCACCTTCCAAGAAGCACAAGTGGTGATCTTCCGAACACCCAAGTCTAGAATGACTTCTAATGATCAGAACTGAAATAGAAATCAAAGAAAGCATAAAAGACACAAGCAATTTGTTGACGGGGTTCGACAATGTGCCTACGTCCCCGTGAGCTCCTCTGAGCTCTCTGCACTATCTTGTCAATGGAGTTCTTTACAATCAACAACACCTCTCTAAGAACTCATTGGTTCTTAAAGAACGAAAGAAGAAGAAGTAAAAGAAAGTGATAAGAACTAACCCTAGAATTTTCCCAAGAAAATTCCCCTTACAAGCCCTTCAATTCCCTCTCTATTCTACTCTCTCTCTCTCTCTAAACAACCAGCCTCTCTACAAAGAATCACTCTTGTGTTTAATGCCTTTGCACTCTTACAATTGATCTCACTTTTTCATTCACATGTTATATTATGACTTTTGAAGCTAGGTGACCCTTTATATAGTGCACCAACTTCTTGACCAATCTTGAGGGTCAATATCCACCCTTAGATCTTGAGGACCAATCAACCATAGCTCTTCTTCAATCCTAAGTGATCCTATAAATTTTGGACATGCCTTACGTACCTTTCAAAAAGCTGAACCAATGTGCATTAGTATGCCTTTAAGTCGCGGCCTAGAACAGGGCATGTTGCGGCCTGAAGAGGACTGAACATCTCCACAATTACATCCATTCTGGGTGCTGCGGCCTGGAAGAGGTTGAGGCGTGGTGCACACCTCCTCCAGGTTTTCTCTCTTGCTGGGCGTCGCACCTTGGAAGAGCTGAGCCATGGCGCACACTGGTGTGCACACATTCTGGAGTTGCTGCAAGGTGAGGCACGCACACTTGTGCTGAGGCGCCAAGACTTGAGGCTGAACCTCTTCAAACAATGTTTAAATCTTAGACAAACACCAATATAAACCAAAACCATCCAATGTATCCATTTAAAAATCATAATGGATATCCAATCTAATTTGAATGATCCGCTATATCTGGAAGATGAAACATAAGGAATATCCAATTGAACAATTTAAAAGCAATCAATCATAAGATTTTACTCAAATAATTGAACAAAACATTTATACTAAAAATATCATAATTTTATGAACAAATCTGAAAACATTATGCCAAACAATGACAAGGCTTCATCTTCAACCTTAGATGAAGATTTTAGCCTCTCATAATTATGAAACTAAAGTTCACAATAAAAGTGCTAAATACTAAACTTTAAAACTAAAAAGAAATAAATTAAAACTGACTATACATTGGGAGAAATTCCACTCGCTGTTGTGTGACGCTTCTCCCCTTGTTAGAAAAGCCTTCGAGATCCACTAGAATGCTAGCTTCAGATTGCACACCCATTTGAAAAAGTAAAATGGGGCTTTTATACAGCAACTCCATGAATGCAATGTGTTTCTAATCCGATGTGGGATGTGGGATATAGAAGGTGTTTCCAACCGATGTGGGACGTGAGATTTAAGCCTTCACATGCCCTTCAAAACTTCTGCCCATGCTGAAATCCCGCAGAGCTTGACATTTGTCTACTAAAACTGCCATAACTTTCTCTAGAAAAATCATATTTACAAGCCGTAAATTCCTCAAAAAATAGACATCTGGATCTTTCCAAGAATATATGGCTCTTCTCCTGGTTCTTCCTGAATCATTACAGTTTAATCCATAAAAATCACTTCTGCCACACTGAAATCACGCACAGTTTGACCTTTGTCTACTAAAACTACCATAACTTTATCTAAAAAAATCATATTTCTGAGCTGTAAAATTCTCTAGAAAATAGACATCTGGATCTTTCCAAACATATATGGTTCATCTCTTGGTTCTTCCTGAATCAACACAGTTTAATCCATAAAGATGACTGATCTCTATGGGCAATTTTGGCAATTTAGTGAAATTCTTTTCCAAGTGCTTGTAAACCTATAAAACAATGAAAATAACTCAAAGTAACAAATTCCTAAGCTAACAAATGTAAATTAAGGGGCCAAAATATGCAATATTTGGCACTCCAGTAGGCATCATCCAAACTATCTTTAAGAGGGGCAGCAACCAGAGGAGAGTCTTCGAATTCGCAAAGGGCATACACCCGCTTCGTGGGATCCGTTGAAGGACCCACAAAGAAAACATAAGTTGATCAGACCATCAGCTTCTTCGATGAAGACCTTGAAGAAGTAAAATTTCTACACGATGATGCCATCATCGTAACTTTGGTCATTTCAAAATTCATTATAGAAAGAATCTTGCTAGACAACGGATCATCCCAAGACATTTTTATTTTGATGTCTTCAAAAAGATGAACTTGTCGGAAGACTGCCTAAAACCAATAAATTTTCATTTGTATAGATTCTTGGGTGACCCAGTCTACCCAAAAGTAAGCATAAACCTACTAGTAAGAACTGGGACTTCACCACGTCAAACTACCATCCTAAGCACTTTCTTGGTCATAGATCTCCTTTCTTCATACAATGGATGACCTGGGATGAATGTCATGAGAGTAGCAATCTCAATATATCATCTGAAAATGAAGTTTCCAATAGAAAATAGAATAGGGGAGGTAATAGGAAATGAAGAAGTGGCCAAAACCTGTTACTAAGCCTCGTTGATAGGGAAGAGCAAGGTTGGTGTCCATCAAATACAAGACTTGAGGGACGACACCAAGGCCTAAAAGGTAAGACTTATTGAAGAGTTGGTTATAGTACCCCTTGAAGAAGAAGAATCAGACAAGGTAGCACAGATTGATGCAGGTTTGGAGAGAGAACTCCAAACATAATTGGTATTATTTCTAAAGGAAAACAAAGATATGTTTGCTTGGTCTGCAGCCGACATGCAAGGCATCAACCTGAAGATGAAGGTGCACCGTCTAAATATCGACCCGAGTAAAAAATCGGTTATACAGAATAACCAAGCTTTCACAGAAGAGAGACAACTAGTCATTGATATAGAGGTCAACAAGCTCTTCGGAGCAGGGGTCATCAAGGAAATTGACTACCCCTAGTGGTTAGCCAATGTAGTGACAGTGAATAAAGCAAACAGAAAGTGAAGGATTTGTAGTGAGAATGCAAAATGTCATATTTTTATCCCTTAATGTTTAGTCTTTTATACTCATTTGGTGCCTAAATGTACTCATTATTCTTATAGTTTGATTTAGAATGCAAATGGAGGCGTTAAGTGCAAAACGAAGCTAATTGGGCGATTTTGGATAGTTTAGACATCGATTCATAATTTAGGCATAACTCTTTCATCTGAGCTCCGATTAAGATGATTTAAGATGCCATGGAGCTCTAAGAAAATGATCTACAACTTTCATGTTTTTCATTTTAAGAGATACTAGCTGCATCAAAGTCAAAATTGGGCTTGAAGTTGCTTCACTTGCACTATTGACATTTTGGAACGTCCCTCAGCATACAATTCAAATCAAGTCAAGTTTGCTATCTTAGTAAGATGAAGCTAAAATTAATAAAGCCCAAGGCCAAAAAGATAGAGCTCAATTAAAATGGGCTTGGCCTAACCTAATCAAAAGAAATGAAAGAAGAATGGAAAGGATCAAACAAATGGAAGGCATGGTGGGTTTAATGTAATATTGAATTGGAAACGTCTATGCACAGTCTCAAGTAATCTCACCATATCTTACTTGTATGACATTGTATTGAGCTGATTCAAAAAGTATTGGAAAGCTAGGTCAACAAGCTATAATTGTTTCTCAAATAGTAGTTTCCTAATGCTAATATTTTGGGGGCAGAAACAGCCCCGCAATCTGAGGCCAAAAATCTGCAAAATCTACGATTCGAAAATGGGGAATTATTTTCTTCATCAAAGAAGAGACTGGTTTTTGAGATTTTTTCTTTATTCCAAATTTCTTGATGTTAAACTCTTTGATTTTATTTCTATTCAAGTTTATCGTGAATTAATCTCCATTTTCTATGGTTAAGATGTAGCCTAACTATGATTATGTGAATCTTCCTTTAATTGAACTAATTTAGTAGTTGTTTCATATTGTTAAGTATTTCATTCTAGACTTAATGCTTGTGAATGATTGATCAACATTTGCATGATAATTATTTTAGCATATGTTTGAGATACCATAAGGAATATGTAGGATAGAGATATCTATGGACTTGTGTAATCTTTATGGGGGGTTTCTTATTCTTAATGAATTTTGACAGTTTTAGAGTTTTCACATAGATGTCGAAAATATGCTTGTTGGATATTTTGTTAATGCTTGAGAAAGATTAATGAATAAATTAGAGACTTGATTATCAATAATAGGAAATAATTGTAATTAGTTCAAGTAGGAAATTCACAGAGGATCAGTTATGGTGAATTGAAAGCCCTAGAATCTTGTTTCCTTGATCTCAATTTGCTTATTTAATTTTGTTATTTTACTCTCTCTAGTTCAACAATTCACTCTCATTCGAATTATCAAATAGATTATAGTTTAATAAATTTTGGTACTTATTAGTAGTTTTTCAATCCTTGTGGGACAATACTCTTACTCATTCACTTTATTACTTGTTATGATTAGTGCACTTGTGATTTCAATTAACAAGTTTTTAGTATCGTTGCCGGGGGACTTATATAAAATTATTGATAATATCATTACTAGTCAAACTTGGTCTAATTTGATTTATTTTGTCTTTTATTTTCAAGTGTTTGTTTAGTGTATGAGATGACGCAAGAGTTTGGAGCTACTAGCTTACGATCCAGAAATCGAGAAAACTGCAAAGGGCCTAAGGAAAAAGAAATGAGAAGCTCAGAAACGTTCCTACACTATGGCAGGCAACGAGAATCCAAGACGTGACACGCGGGGTACTAAGGGATTTTGCTCTACCACAGGTCGCAGGAATCCTTTCAGTTATCAGGAAGCCTACTTTTGAAGCCAACAACTTTGAGATTAAGCTGGGTATCCTACAGATGATCCAGACATCAATTTAGTTCCATTGGTTGCCAAGTGATGACCCTAATGCTCATATAGCAAGTTTTTTGGAAATTTGCGACACTTTCAAGCATAATGGCGTTACTGATGATTCCATTCACCTCTGGCTATTTCTATTCTCTCTTCGAGACAAAGTGAATAATTGGGTAAATTCACTGCCCATAGATTCAATCAGTAGTTGAGAGGATTTAGCTCAGAAGTTTCTTGCTAAATTTTTTCTACCGGCCAAGACAATGAAGATGAACAATGAAATTTCAAAATTTTCTCAAATTGAAGGCGAATCATTTTATGAGGCTTGGGAGCGATATAAAGACCTACTTAGGCAATGCCCTCACCATGGATTGTGGAAGTGGATGCAAGTTCAAAACTTCTATAATGGACCTTATGGTTCTATAAGAAGTCTGATAGATGCAACTTCAGGAGGAATGTTTATGGAAAAAACCAGGATGATGCATATGATCTGTTGGGGGAGATGGCCATGAACAACTATCAATGGTCGAGTGAAAGGATTTTACCGAAGAAGCCAGTGGGATTATATGAGATTGAAGCTATCACTACCTTGGCAGCTCAAGTCCACACTCTTACTCAACAATTGAAGGCTAACCAACTAACGGCAAATGCCATTCACTTGACACCACCGGTTTGTGATTTTTGCCAAAGAAACCATTTGAGAGAAGATTGTCAAGTGGGAAACCCTTTCTCTCAATCCCAAGTGGAGCAAGCACACTTTGTTGCAAATTACAACCGGTAGAACAATCTATACAGTGCAACATACAATTCCGAATAGAGGAATCATCCAAATTTTTATGGGATAATCAAAATGTATTGAAGCCACCACCTGGTCCGTCATCTAGTGACCCACCAAAAAAGAAATCGGCACTTGAAGAAGTAATGGCACAATTAGCAAATAACACCAACCGATTCACAACAGAGACTAAGAACAATTTTCAGAATCAAGCAGCTTCGATTCGGAATTTAGAAGTCCAAGTTAGTCAATTGGCCAATATGCTCACTAGGAGACAAAAAGGTAATTTTCCTAGCACGACTGAAGTGAATCCAAAGGAGCAGTGCAAGGCAATCACTTTGAGAAGCAAGAAAGAGTTAGAAACTCTAACAGGACGTGAGAAGTTCAAAAAAGAAGATCAATAGGTGCACAGGGGAGAATTACGGTTGAGGGTACAAAAGGAGGAGGTAGCCTTTAATGTTTTTAATGCCATCAAGTATCTAGATACAAGTGAGAGTTGTTTTAGCATCCAAGCGATTGACTCTTTGATCACATAAGTGCTTAAATAACAAAAAGAATCATTGGAAACTTATTTGGTTAGTCCTAATCCGATTATGGTAGAGGATCCTGAAATGTTAGAATATGCCAATATGCCTCCTGGATGGAATCCTTTGATCCTAACAACAGGAAATATTTTGAAGATATGGGACAAGGACCCTTATGGCCCATTCTATTTATTGAAAAACCGCCTGTATTGGAGCTCAAGCCTTTACCGGAACACCTTCGATATGCTTATCTTGGCGAATCATCTACTTTTTCAGTAATTATTTCATCTAAGCTTTCTACTGAAGAAGAAGAAAAGCTATTGAGAGTGATTAAAAAACATAAAGCAGCTATTGGGTGGACACTTGCAGATATCAAGGGAATTAGCCCTTCTATTTGTATGCACCGAATTTTATTGGAAGAAGAGTGCAAGCTAACAATAGAGCACTAAAGAAGACTCAATCCGACAATGAAGGAAGTTGTGCCTAAAGAGATCATAAAGTGGTTAGATGCTGAAGTGATTTACCAAATTTCTGATAGCTTATGGGTTAGTCCTGTTCAAGTAGTACCAAAGAAAGGAGGAATGGCGGTGGTGAAGAATGCTAACAATGAGTTAATCCCTACAAGAATCATCACCGGGTGGAGAATTTGCATGGATTACCGAAACTGAACAAGGCCACTCGGAAGAACCACTTTCCCTTGCCATTCATTGGTCAAATGTTGGATAGGTGTTGTGTGATAAGTGCTTAAATAGTCATATTTAAGCCCATTAATTTATGCTTATTAGGCTCTTTATTTATCTATTTCAGTAGATTCTACTTCATTTTCTTGTTTTATGTGTTTTTCACAGGACTTAGACAAAAAGGTGATATTTTGGAGCTTTTAGGAGTAAAAATCAAGTTCTGCCATCCAGCAAGGTGTGCTCGAGTGCACCTTCTTTGAGATCGAGTGCACAGGCACACGAGCTCATTTAAAGAAGGCTCGAGTGCATATATGCGCTCGAGCGCATCTCGCATATGATCGAGCTCAAACACTCTAGAGGCGGTAGATCCAGATATGGAAAGAAGTCTCCGGATTCCAAATAGAAAATTAGGGTTTTGGGGCTCCCTTAGAGCCCTATATATAGCCTTGTAAAACATGTAAACCACATCTTTTGTTTGAGACTTGAAGTTGCAAGCTTATAAGAGGAATTGACGACTCGTCTCCCGAGTCTTCTTTGGGTTTATTTTTCTGTTTTATTTTATTATGTCTAGAATGTTTAGTTTAACTAGTATGTGTAACTAAACTCTTATAGGGCTCGATTGAAGCCCTAGTTATGCTTTTCCACATATTTATTCATTGATTACCTTTGTTATAGCCTTGTTAGAATGTTTAACTTGATTAATGTCTGTTTGTATTTAAATTCCTCATATGTGTGTCTGATCAACGTATGCATGTGGTATGGATAAGTTAGTCGAATCAATTTGGATGATCGAGTCCTGGGTTCGACATTCTCGGGTTAATCAACATAGAAACCAGGAGCGGACCAAGCCTTAGGTCCCATGTGGTTACCGATCTCCACAGCTCTCATACTCTCTTAAGGAACAACTCAGTATACACCCATATTAAATCCCTTAAGAGATAAAAGAGTTAGAGTATACAACTTAACTAACTCGTTGCATAGGGAGATCAATAGCCTAAGGTGTGGGCCAAGCCCTTAGGTTGGCAACCATTAAATATTCATGATAAGGCTAGAGTATGGGCACCTTACTTAGTGGGAAAGTATAATTAGTGGTGGATATCGTAGTCTTATGTTCTCATTATTGTTATTCACTCACAATCAAACAGCTATTTCTCTTTTTACTTTGAAGAAACTAATTCTAAAACGAAATTCACCAATCCCTATGGAAATGATCTCGCACTTGCACACTATGCTACCATTGACCTTGTGCACTTGTAAGTAAAACTAGTATGATTATTTGCATATTTATTTAGGTAGATAATTGTCACAACAAGTTTTTTGGCGCCGTTGCCGGGGATTGCGCTAAATGTTTTTTAGAATTAATTTTTCGTTTAGTTTAATTATTGTTATTTCTTTTTATTCTATTCTATTCCTATTTAAAGAAATTTTTAAGTTTCTGTTTCTATCTTATTCTTCGTTTCATTAAAACCCTAATCAATTTCTTTTTTCTCTGTTTCAGGTACTCCAGGAGAGCTTTCTGTGCCACTTGCGATCGAGCGCACTCTCTTGTGTGATCGAGCGCAATTGAGGCAGAGAGTTACCCGAGCAGCAGTATTTGACTGCTGCACTTATGTAACTACCACCGATTCATGCACGGACATCGATCCAAGCATCCGACATTCCTTCCCCTTCGTACCGAGCTTGAGCGGACTATCCGACAAAGGCTTAGCTAGGGCATGGTTGGATTCCAACACGTCCAGGTCTATTACATCTTGGGAAAATCTGCTAAGTAAATTCTATAATAAATTCTTCCCAATGTCTAGAGTAAATGAGTACCGAAAGGAGATTAGTTCTTTTACTCAGGAGGAGGATGAGAAGTTTTCTGAGAGTTGGGAGCGTTTTAAAGAGTTACTGATTAGATGCCCTCCACATGGATATGAGAAGTGGAGACTTGTTCAGTTCTTCTACCAAGGGTTGACTCAACCCAACCGTAGCATGATCGAGTCTATGAATGGGGGGGCATTCTTAAGTCTGACAGGGGATAAAGCATACAAGGCATTGGACAAGTTGTCTGACAACTCACAGCAGTGGGATTTTTCAAGCTGTCGGGATAAGTCCATTCGTGCTCCTAAGAAAGGAGGCATCTATGAGATTAAGGAGGAGGCTGATTTGAAGATAAAGATAGATGCTCTCACCAAGAAAATTGACGCTCTCACTATGGGCAAGTCCATCAATGCTGCCAATACAATTACTGATGATTGTTGTTTCATCTGTGCTAGTCCTATGCATTTAGCACAAAATTGTCCATCTATGTCGGCTTTTGCCGAGTGTCCCACGGAACATGTAAACACTTTCAATGACTATAGGAGGTAATCAGGTGGATCCTACTCTGAGACTTACAATCCAGGGTGGCGGAACCACCCTAATTTTTCATGGAAGCAGAACCAATTGCTTAATCAGGGAGGAGCCCCTTATCATGCTCACAATCAATACCCTCCTGGATTGCCTCCACCCATTCAAAGTCATGGTTGCTCAGTCCATCAAGCACCAGCATCTGCTTACCATACTCCCACTCAAGCGCCAACGCCGATTTCATAGTCATTGGAGGACACCTTCAAGGAGTTCATGAAGATGACCGGCCAATCCATCAGCGAAGTGAGGAGTGCAACAATAGTAAACACCCAAGCGATTGCCAATCTAGAAAGTCAAATGGGGCAAATCACAAGTCACTTGGGTGAAAGAAAAAAGGGAAAGTTCCCCAGTCAGCCCGTGACCAACCCGAAGAGACAATTTGTGATTGGAAATTCATCAACTTCTACGCACGGGGAGGAACAAGTGCAATCGATTGTCACATTAAGATCTGGGAGACAAGTGGACAATCGAGTAAAAGAGAGCCCTGCTATGCAGTAAGGGCAAGAAAGTGGCAACAAGGAGAAGAGAGATGCTTAGCCATCTACAACCACTCCTACTGTGAATGACCCTCCTAGGAAATTTGTACCTAAAGCACCTTACCCTGAGAGATTACAAGCGCCCAAGAAAAGAGGGAAGTTTAAAAAAATTCTTGAGGTGTTCAAGCGAGTCCAAATCAATATTCCACTTTTGGACGCCATCGAGCAAGTGCCGTCATATGCCAAGTTCTTAAAGGACTTGATCACTATCAAGAGGAGGATGAATGTCCCAAAGAAGGCATTTTTGACCGAGCAGGTTAGCTCAATCCTTCAGTGCAGGCTGCCAATCAAGTATAAGGACCCAGGGTGTCCTACCATCTCTTGCATGATAGGAGTCAGCCAGATTGAGAGGGCTCTATTGGATTTAGGAGCCAGTGTGAATCTTCTACCCTATTCAGTCTATTTGCAGTTGGGATTAGGAGAATTGAAGCCCACATCGACAACACTTCAATTGGCTGACAGGTCAGTGAAAATACCACGGGGAGTAGTTGAGGACGTTTTGATAAAGATAGATCAGTTTTATTTCCCCATGGATTTTATTGTGCTAGATACAGAGCCGGTCCAGAATATAGGGATTCAGATACCAGTGATTCTAGGGCGACCATTTTTAGCCACGGCTAACACCCTAATCAATTGTAGGACAGGGGTGATGAAGATTTCCTTCGGAAATATAACAGTGGAGTTGAATATTTTTGATATCACTAAGAAACCACTAGAATTTACTGAAGTGAGAAATATATACTTAATAGAGGAAATTATTGAAGATACGGTGGATGAATCAAGCATGGAGGACCCCTTGGAGGCATACTTTGCTCAGTTTGGAGAGGATCTGGATTTGGATAAGTTACTTGAGCAAGCAAATGCCATTTTAGAGTCTGCTCTTATGGAGAGTAGTGAAAAGGAAGAGACTGAAGAACTTGAGCCTCTTAAGAAAGAACTTAAACCTTTACCGGACAATCTTCAGTATAAGTTCCTAGGTCCAGCAGAGTCTTTACCTGTGATTATAGCTTCAGATTTGGTTGAGACTCAAGAGGAGAAATTATTAGATGTGTTAAGAGAACACAAGGAAGCTATAGGCTGGACCATTGAGGATATTAAAGGAATCAGCCCCTCGTTGGTAATGCACAAGATACATTTGGAGGAGAATGCCAAGCCATCGAGGGAGCCACAAAGAAGGCTCAACCCAGCTATGCAAGAGGTTGTGAGGACAGATATTATTAAGCTGTTAGATGCAGGGATCATTTATCCTATCTCTGATAGCAAGTGGGTGAGCCCGATTCATGTCGTGCCCAAGCGAGCTGGATTAACGGTAGTAAAGAATAAGGACGACGAGTTGGTGCCAACTTGTGTTCAATCAGGGTGGAGAGTATGTATAGACTACCGTAAACTGAACGCTGCCACAAGGAAGGATCATTTTCCACTCCCATTTATTGATCAAATGGTGGAGCGTTTGGCTGGGAACGAGTATTATTGCTTTTTGGATGGTTATTCTGGATATAACCAGGTCCCTGTGGACCCCGAAGATCAGGAGAAGACAATATTTACCTGTCCTTTTGGGACATTCGCCTACCGTCGCATGCCCTTTGGGTTATGCAATACACCTGCTACTTTTCAGCGATGCATGGTCAGCATATTCTCTGACATGGTGGAGCGTTCTTTAGAGATTTTCATGGATGACTTCTCCATTTTCGATTCATCATTTGAGGAGTGTCTGCACCATCTCACTTTGGTTTTAGTGCGGTGCAAGGAGAAGAACCTGGTGCTTAATTGGGAGAAGTGCCATTTTATGGTCAAGCAAGGTATTGTACTGGGGCACTTCATATCCAATCGGGGGATTGAGGTAGACAAAGCGAAGGTGGACCTGATTTCCAACCTTCCACCCCCACGTACAGTGAAAGAGGTTCGATCTTTTCTGGGCCATGCAGGATTCTACAGGCGATTTATCCAGAATTTCAGCAAGATCGCCCGGCCCTTATGCAAGTTATTAATGAAGGATGCCCCATTTGTATTTAATGAAGATTGTAAGAAAGCATTTGGGGATCTGAAGAAGATTCTGACATCCACACCCATTATTCAGCCACCCAACTGGGGTGTGCCTTTTGAAATTATGTGTGACGCATCAGACTATGCTGTTGGAATTGTTTTGGGGCAGCGTGTTGACAAACTTCCCCATGTTATCTATTATGCAAGTCGAACTCTAAACGCCACACAACTCAATTACTCTACCACTGAAAAGGAGTTGCTAGCAGTTGTTTTTGCATTAGACAAGTTCAGATCCTACTTGTTAGGATCTAAAGTCATTATCTACTCGGACCATGCAGCATTGATGTATCTTTTCTCAAAAAAAAAGATGCTAAATCTCGTCTTATCTGATGGATCTTGCTACTTCAAGAGTTCGACATAGAGATTCGGGATAAGAAAGGTTCCGAAAATGTGGTGGTGGACCATTTGTCTAGATTGATTGTGGATTTCACTGAGGCCGCCACTCCCATTTCTGAGACCTTTCCTGATGAGCAATTGATGCACATTGCTCACAATCCCGCACCATGGTTTACTGATATAGTGAACTACCTTGTCACCAATCAAACGCCTTTGCATTGGGGGCGACAAGATAAATCAAAGTTTTTGGCCATGGTAAAACATTTTTTCTGGGATGATCCTTACCTGTTCAAGTATTGTCCCGATCAGATCATCAGAAAGTGCATTCCTGAGCATGACCAATCTAATGTCATCGCCTTCTGTCATGATCATGCTTGTGGAGGCCATTTCAGTGCTAAAAAGACCGCTACGAAGATTTTGCAGTGCGCATTCTATTGGCCTACCCTGTTCTGAGACTCTCACACTTACTGTGTATCTTGTGAGCATTGCCAAAAGCTAAGGAGTATTTCTAGGAGGAATATGATGCCCCTCAACTTCATTCTGATTATTGAGATTTTTTATGTGTGGGGCATTGATTTTATGGGACCTTTCCCAAACTCCTTTGGCTATCTGTACATTCTAGTTGCTGTGGACTATCTGTCTAAATAGGTGGAAGCAGTTGCATGCAAGACCAATGATCATAGAGTTGTGGTCCAATTTTTGAAGAACAAAATCTTTGCTCGTTTTGGTATGCCTCGAGCAATTATAAGTGATGGAGGTAAGCATTTTTGCAACAGGATTTTGAGCAGTTGATGAAGAAGTATTTCATCACACACAAAGTTGCCACCCCGTATCACCCACAGACGAGTGGACAAGTGGAAATTTCCAATCACGAGATTAAGCACATTTTGGAGAAAACTGATAACCCTAATAGAAAGGACTGGTATCTGCGATTGACTGATGCACTGTGGGCATATCGAACAACATTCAAGACGCCAATTGGCATGTCTCCATACCGTATTGTGTACGGAAAAGCCTGTCACCTTCCAGTCGAATTAGAGCATAGAGCCTATTAGGCTATTAAATAGCTGAACTTTAATCTTTTGAAGGCTGGATCCCAAAGAAAGCTCCAACTCAATGAATTAGAGGAGCTACAAAATGATGCATATCAGTGTGCACATACAAAGCACAAATGAAGAAGACTCATCACCAAAACATTTTGAGACGAGCTTTCAAGCCGGGTCAAAAAGTTCTTCTTTGCAACTCGCACCTGCATCTTTTCCCAGGCAAGCTCAAGTCTCGATGGATCGGCTCCTTTATTATTTGATCAGTTTTTCCTCATGGAGCTATCGAGATTGAGGATCCAAAGAATGGTAACACTTTCAAGGTAAATGGGCAGAGGCTAAAACTATTCTTGGAGTTGAGGAGTCCGGACATTGAGACAATATTGTTGACAGATCCTATTTACTCTGATTGAGGGTCATCTACTAAGGAGAGTCTGGCTGAAGACTTTAAACTTAGCACTCATGGGAGGCACCCCACAGCTTATCCTTTATGTTTATTTATTATTTTACACATTTATGATTAATATTTGTTTCCAGTATTTTTCATTTTCCAGTATTTATTTTTCAAGGACAATGCGTACTTTAGTTCAAGTTTGGGGGTATGCTACGAGCCATACTAGTCCAGATAGTTCTCTATATCCCAGGTCAACTCTTTCCATATTATTCACACATTGGGATCAATGTGTAATTTAAGTTTGGGGGTATGGGAGACACATTACACACACTTTGTCCTAATTTGTTGTTTTTTTTTAATGCATGGTCATGTTATTTTGAAATTTTGGTTGATCTAAACAATTTATGTGATGTGATTCATTGGTGAGCTTAAATTTTGGAACACATGATCTGTTGATAAAGTTTTAAAATTTAGTTACTTACTTGAGGCATTTGAGAATTCACATGTTTGATCTTGAATCTAACACGAGCACATTAATACGCATTATGTGAGGTATGACATGTGATTTTAATGTGTACGTTTCTGTCTTAATTGAAACTGGATGACTTGTTGGATTAACACTTTGGCATATAAAAAAAATGATGAAAATGATGATCATAAATAAACTTTCCACTGAGTAACTGGACCTCTTGCCTCAGTAAGCAGTGAGTGTTCACGTCAAAAGGTTGGAATTTTGTTTAATAATATTAAGGCTAGTTTAATTTCATAGCCTTTTTGACTCGAATTAGTAAGTCCTAAAGGGTGTCTGTACACCTAATGCCCTAAAACCATCTGGTTTGGGAGTCATTGACTCAACACTCGATACATGGGTCAATTAGAAAGCTTAAGGGAACTAAATATAGCTGAGCCTTATATATATATATATATATATATATATATATATATATATATATATATATATATATATATATATATAAACTATGCCATTTTCGTTCATTCTGATGGGAAATGCAGTGAATCTTGAGACTTAGAGACCTTACACATTGGACTCATTCGGAAGCTTCATTTTTATTTGCTAATTCATTTTACACTGAGTCAGACTTATGATGCATTAGCCTGCCTTTTGTAAGTAATTAGATTTTAACATTTCTGTTCATTGCGAAGATGGGTTTATCTTTTTAAGCTAGCTCATGAATCATTATCATGATGGTGTGTGCTCCTAAAATCTTTGGATACCATGAGTTATGAACTTATCTTTATATTCTTTGTTTTTCTTTTAGTTTTTAGTTTTGTATTGCTATGGGACTAGCAATATGCAAGTTTGGGGGTATTTGATGAGTGCTAAATATTACATGTTTTAGCCCCTTAGTTTACATTTGTTGAGTTCTTAATTATGTTATTTTGTGTTATTTTATCTATTTTCTATGTTTTCTGTGTTTTTATAGGTTTTGGAATAAAATGAAGCAATGTGGAAACTTCAGGGCTTAAAGAGCAAAGCTGAGGATGCCTTGTGCGATCGAGCGCACAAAACATGCGATCGATTGCACCTACGATCGTACGCACACGGCATGAGATCAATCGCACCTGCGCTCGGGCGCACAAGACTTGCGATCGATCGCAAGTGACTCGCACATCCCACATTGGAGAGGAAACATCTGATACTGCATATATATGGCAGTGCATTGTGATGCGCTCGAGCACAACAAGGCTGCAATCGATCGCAGTTGACTCGCACACCCCAAATAGGATAGGGAGCACTTACAGCGCGCTAGACGCATTGCATCGGACCATGCTGTGATCGATCGCACCAGACTTGCGATCGATCGCAAAGAGGCAGTATCCCACATCAAATTTACAGCTCATTGTACTCCGAGAATTCCCTTATATAAACACTATCCCACCTCATTTTTCAGTGTGCAGTCTGGTGGATTTCTACTAGCATTCTAGTAGATCTCCTAAGGGCTTTTGCCACCACCGGGGGAAGTGCTTCCCAACAGTGTGTGGAATTTCTCCCAATGTACAGTTAGTTTTAATTCTTTTCCAGTTTTTAATGCTTAGCACTTTTTATTGTGAAATTTAGTTTCATGATAATAGGTGGCTAAAATCTTTACCTAAGGTTGAAGATGAAGCCTCGTCATTATTTAGCATTATATTTTCAGATATGTTTATACAATTCTGATATGTTTAGTTTAAATGTTCTATTTCAATTGTTTGAGTAAATTCTTACGATCGATAGTTTTTAATTGTTCTGTTGGATATTCTGCGTGTTTCATCCGATGGATACATCGAATCATTTTCGATTAAATTGGATTTCCTTTGTGATTTGTTAAAAGCGGATACATTGGATGCTTTTGGTTTAATTGGGATATTCGTTGTTTTTTGTTAGATTCATGGAATGTTAGATAGATTATTTTGTAGAACATGAAGATATATGCTTTACTTTGGTTAGGTGGATTCTGAAACCTTAGTGTTTTCATCATTAGTTATTAAATCAATTTAGTTTAGTTTAGTTTATATTTGTTTTGCAAAAATATAATTCACAATTTGGAACTAGGTTAAAATAAGGTTAGTTTAGATAAAAAGCTATTTTCACAACACTTTCCCTGTGGATTCGACCTCGCACTTGCACAACACTATATTGCAAATGATTCGTGCGCTTACGAGTAATTTAAAACTCACAACAGCTACTATGATTCGTGCTTGTACTATAAAGGGCAGGAGGTTAAGGAAATGGTGATCATCCCCATCTATGTTGATGATAGGTTGGGAGCAACATGGAAAGGATAAGGAAATTGAAGGCTCAACTCAGTGAGGAGTTTGAGATGAAGGATCTTGGCCATGCACAGAAGATCATTGGGATGTGTATCATCGGGGAAAGGGAGAGAAATAGATTGAAGATCTCTCAAACTTCCTACATAGAGAAGATGATATCTAAATTCTCGATGGAAGATAGCAAACCAGTGAAGGTTCCCTTTGCTGGTTATTTCAAGTTCTCCATCGATCAATGTCCGAGATCGGAGGTGGAGAAGAAGGAAATGGAAAAAGTCCCTTATTCTAGTGCTGTTGGTTCTGTTATGTTCACTATGGTAAGCACTATACCTAATATTGCTCATACAATAAGTGTTCTCAGCAGGTTTATGAGTAATCCCGAAAAGGAGCATTAGCTTGAGATGAAGTGGTTGCTGAGGTACTTGAAGGGAAGCCCAGAAGTAGGGCTAGTTTATGAGAAGAGGGGTAAGTCCATCTACCTTGAGGGTATTGCGAATTCGGACTGTGGAGCAGACCGGGACAAAAAGAGATTGATTACCTCCTAGTTCTTCAACTTAAACGGATGTTGTATAAGTTGGAAGGCTCAGTTGCAGCCAGTGGAAGCACTCTCAACAACCGAGGCTGAGTACATAGCGGCTACGGAGGCCATTAAGGAGGCTATGTGGTGCAAAGGGTTGCTAGAAGAGTTGAAGGTACTGGAGGAGCAGGTTATGGTGTTTTCAGATAGTCAAAGTACATTGCATTTGTGTAAGAATCCGGTGTTCCATGAGAGGACAAAGCACATGGATGTTTGGTATCATTTCATTCGGGAAAATGTTACGAAAGGATGCATCCATGTGGACAAGGTAGCCACAGAAGAAAATCCTGCGGATTTAGGTACTAAAGTCCTACTTCTAAGTAAGTTCAATCATTGCCTCGAACTATTTAGGATTGGAGTAGGTTAATTGATAACTCAATATGAGTTTGGATCCTGAAGCTCTCTACACAATGGTTCGGGTTTAAACACTTAGATAAAGGTAGAGATTGTTGGTATTTGTCTAAGGTTTAAACATGGTCTAAACATGGTTCAAAGATGGTTAAAGTCAAAACTAAGGTTAGAATATTAAAATATAGCATGTTAAAGGGGTGCACACATGTGTGTGCATCACTTTGGGTGTGTGTGCACACCCCTAATCAACAAGGCAAAAGAGTGCGCACTACTGTGTGAAGGGCAGCACCAGTGTGCGCCGCACCGCCCCTTCACCAGCGTCGTACTGCCCAACAAGGATGCAGTTTGAAGAAGGGAAGCATCGCACCGCTCCTTCACCAGCACTGCACTACCAAGTATGAATGCAGTTTGAAGAAGGGCAGCGCCGCACCGCCCCTTCACCAGCACCGCACCATCCAGAACATGGTGCAAAGGAGCTTTGCCTAGCACCTCACCGCCCCCTGTTCAGCGCCTAGGCACACTGAGGCACACACATACAACTTGGCTAAGCCTCCTCTTAGGTGCGTGAATGCAAGGTTAAAACTCACAACACCACTTAGGATTTATGGAGGGCCATGGTTAAGTGGTCGTCAAGATCTAAGGGTGGAGATTGACTCTCAAGATTGGACAAGAAGTTGGTGCACTATTGATAAGTGCTTAAATAGTCATATTTAAGCCCCTTAATTTACACTTGTTAGACTCTTTATTTATACATTTTAGTAGTTTCTCCTTCATTTTCATGTTTTATGTGTTTTTCACAAGACTTGGACAAAAAGATGATAATTTGGAGCTTTTAGGAGCAAAAGTCAATGTCTGCCATCCAGCAAGGTTTGCTCGAGCGCACCTCCCTTGAGATCGAGCGCACAAGAGCACTAGTGCACTTGAAGAAGGCTCGAGCGCACACCTGCGCTTGAGCGCATCCCGTATACGCTTGAGCACAATCACTCCAGAGGCGGCAAAGCTAGATATGGGAAGAAGTCTCCAGACTCCAAATAGGAAATTAAGGTTTCGGGACACCATAAAGACCCTATAAATAGCCCTGTAAAACACATAAACCATACTTTGTGTTCTAGATTCGAAGTAGCAAGCTTAGGAGAGGAATTGACGACTTGTCTCCCAAGTCTTCTTCGGTTTTAGTTTTCTGTTTTTATTTCACTATGTTTAGAATATTTAGTTTACTTAGTATATGTAACTAAACTCCTATAGGGCTCAATTGAAGCCATAGTTATGCTTTTCAACATGTTCATTCATTAATTATCTTTGCTTCAGCCTTGTTAGAATATTTAACTTGATTAATTCCTATTTTTATTTAAATTCCTCATATGTGTGTGCCTGATCAACGTATGCATGTGGTATGGATAAGTTTGTCGAATCAATTTGGATGACCGTGTCCTGGGTTCGACATTAGTAACAAGGGAAATCCACACCGGATTCCCAGGTTAATCAATATGGGAAACCAGGAGCGGACCAAGCCCTAGGTCTCATGTGGTTATCGATCTCCACAGCCCTCATGCTCTCTTAAGAAACAACTCAGTATACACCCATGCTGAATCCCTTAAAAGAGAAAAGAGTTAGAGTATACACCATGCCTAACTCGTTGTATCGGGAGATCAATAGCCTAAGGTGTTGACCAAGCCCTTAGGTTGGCAACCATTAGATATTCATGATAAGGCTAGAGCATTAACACTTTAGTTAGTGGGAAAGTATAATTAGGGTGGATATCGTAGTCCTATATTGTCATTATTGTTATTTACTCACAATCAAATTTGTTATTTCTCTTTTTAACTTGAAGAAACTAATTCTAAAATGAAATTCACCAATCCCTGTGGAAATGATCTCGCACTTGCACACTATGCTACCAAAGACCTTGTGCACTTGCAAGTAAAACTATGACGGTTATCTGCATATTTATTTAGGTAGATAATCGCTCCAACAGGTTTTTGGCACCGTTTCCGGGGATTGTGCTAAATTTCTTTTTAGAATTAATTTTTCATTCAGTTTAATTATTGTTATTTCCTTTTTAATCTATTCCATTCTTAATTATTGTTTTTATCTTATTTTTTTCTTTTTATCAAAACCCTAATCAATTTCCTTTTTCTCTATTTCAGGTACTCCATGAGAGCTTTCTGTGTCACTTGCAATCGAGCGCACCCTCTAGTGCGATCGAGCGCAATTTAGGTAGAGAGTCATCCGAGCAGCAGTGTTTGACTGCTGCACTCACATAACTGCCACCGATTCATGCACGGACGTCGGTCCAAGAATCTGACATTCCTTCCCCTTAATCCCGAGCTAGAGAGGACTATCCGAAAAAGGCTTAGAGATAATTCGAAAGAGGTAGACGGAAGAATTGAGGAAGACACACCGATGGCAGAATAGATAGCCGAACAGCAACCACCTGAGCAGAGGCCAATGAAGCAATCCTTCATCCCGCAGAACCTCGATCAACCATCGTGCATTGCGTGTCAACCTAAGGCGGAAGGAAAGTATTATATATCTCCGTAGATACTCAGTGCACTGACTCACTTTAGGGGTACACCTAGTGAGGACCCACATTTGTACCTTCGAGAGTTCTTCGACCTTTGCAAATTCCAGCACATCCGAGGCTTAGACCAAGAAGGAATAAGGTTAATTCTTTTCCCTTTTTCTTTGAAAGATAATGTTAAATTATGGTATAATTCTTTGTCTGCAGTTTCCATCCACACTTGGGAGGAGTTGGCTAGCAAATTCCTAAGGAAGTTCTTCCCAGCCCAAAAGATGAGGCAAATAAGAAAAAAAAAATTCAATCCTTCCAACCAAAGGATGGTGATTTATTCTTCGAGGCCTGGAAACACTTCAACTAGCTACTACTCAAGTACCAACACCACAACCTACCCTAAAACGAACTGGTACAAACTTTCTATGAAGGTTTGAGTGATTCTAACAAAAACTTTCTATGGAGGAGTACTGATGGAGAAGAGCAACGAAGAGGCTATGGAACTCTTCGAAACCCTGAGTGAACACATGCAGTAGTTCTCCTCTCAAGGTAGACATATAACCAAGAGTAAGGGTATGTATGAGGTAAGCTTAAACAAAGGATCATCTCCTCAAATAGCTGCTGTGGAGAGGAAACTTGATCTATTGGTTAAAGCTATGGCTGCTCAGAACACCTTAACGAACCCACCAGCTACACCACTCCAGGTATGTGCCATTTGCTCACAATTTGATCATAATACTGATATATATCCCTTGTATTCATCCACAGATCATGAGCAAGCCAACTTTGTGGGACCAAATAATTATCCGCCGAAGAACAACCCCTATGCAAACATATATAACCTTGGATGGCGGAATCACCCAAATTTCTCGTGGAGCAACAACTAAAACAATCAAGGGCAGCAAAGAAACTTCCAACCAGCAGCCCAATCTACTCCTAAACCAAAGAAAAATGACCTCGAAAGTCTTGTGAGGCAACTAGCGACTCAGCAACAACAAATCCTGAATAAACATGAACAATTCATGGAAGAGTTATGGCAATTTCGAACTGAAATGAGGCAAATCACTGCAAAACACGATCAAGTCATTCAAGGACTAGAGGTACAAATGGGACAGTTGGCCAAGGAATTGAGTAGCAGAAAGCAAGGAGAGCTCCCAGCCCAACCACTGCCTAATCCAAGAGGAAATCAACAACTGAATGCTGTAACAACCTTAAGAAGTGGTAAGACCATCGGGACCAATGAGCCTACACAAGCATCTCCAGACCAAGCCTCCACATCTAAGGTAAGAGAGATAGAAAAGGTTAATACGCCTCCACCCTTCCCTCAAAGGTTAGTGAAGCCTAAAAAGGAAACTAAAATGATTGACATTTTCGAAACCTTGAAAGGTGGAAATAAATATTCCTTTATTAGATGCAATAAGACAACTACCTGCTTATACTAAGTTTTTAAAAGATTGTTGCACTAACGAACGGAAATTTTAGGAGCATGAGACGGTAGCCTTAACCGAAGAGGCGAGTGCTGTATTATTGAGAAAATTACCACCTAAAATAAAAAATCCGGGTAGTTTTACTATTCCTTACAGGCTAGGTGACCAGCTTTTCAAGCATGCATTATTGGACCTAGGAACGAGTGTCAATTTGCTAGCTTACAATATATTCGAGACACTAGGTTTGTGGGAACTCCAACCAACCTCCATTACATTACAATTGGCTGACAGAAGCATCAAACGACCAAGAGGTATCCTCGAGGATTTTTTGGTAAGAGTAGGTAAATTTATTTTACCTGCTGATTTTATTGTTTTACCTACTGTTCTGGTAATGTGTAATTTAAGTTTGGGGGTATGGGAGACACATTCACACACTTTGTCCCAGTTTCTTTAGATAAATACACATTCATATTTAATGAATTTTTTTTTGGTTGTTTACAACAAATATTATGATAAAACTTCATTAGTAATCTTAAAATCTAGAACACATAGTCTAGTAATAAGAATTTTAAAAGTTAGTTACCTACCTCAAGGCACTTAAGAATTCACGAGTTTGACCCAGATCTGACACGAGCACATTAGCACGCATTTGTCTGGGGTATGACTTATAATTTTAATATATATGTTTCCATGACTTAACCATAATCAAATAACTTGTTAGATAAACACTATGGCATAGACAAATAAATAGAAAAATGTCCATCATGCAAAAAGAGAAAATAAAATGCTCCTAATGATCATTAAATAAAATTTCTGCTGAGTAACTGGACCTCTTGCCCCAGTAAGCATTGAGTGTTCACGTCAAAAGGTGGGGATAAAGCATTTAATTATCATAAAAATTTTCACTAAGTAACTGGACCTCTTGCCTCAGTAAGCAGCAAGTGTTCACATCAAAAGGTGGGGATTTTTACTTGGAAGCATTAAGACCTGTTAGTTCGTAGCTTTTTTTACTCGAGTTAATAAGTCTGTAAGGGTGTCTTCACACCTAATGCCTTAGAACCATCTAGTTTGGGAGTCATTGGCTAAACACTCACTACAAGAGTCAATTAGAAAGCTTAATGGAACTCAACATGGCAAAGATCTCATGATGAAAGAAAAAGAAAAGAAGCAAAAACTATGCCATTTTTGTTTCATCTAACAAGGAATTCGATGAAGGCTTGGACACCGAAACACTATACATTAGAAATATTTGGAAGTTCCATCTTTTATATGCTAATCCACCACATACACTAAGTCAACTTGTGATGCTTTAAACTAGCCTTGTTTAAGTAACATGAACTTTTAAAATCCTTATTCATTGCAAAAATGAAAATGTGTTTTTATTATAAGCTTACTCATGAACTATCATCATGGTTTTCTGTGCAACCCAAGTTTTTAAATAAAACATGAATGCTGAATTTATCTTTGTTGTTTAGTTTTAGTTTCGTATTGCTAAGGGACTAGCAATATGTAAGTTTGGGGGTGTGATAAGAGCTTAAATATTCATATTTAAACCCCTTAATTTATATTTGTTAAGATCTTAGTTTGTGTATTTTATTCTATTTTACTTCATTTATGTGTTCTACATATTTTTATTGGTTTTTGGAGAAAAGAAAGCAATTTGGAAGCTTCTCAGGCTTAAAAGAGAAAGCTGAAAAAAGCTATCATCTGGTAGGTGCGATCGAGCGCAGGATACCTGCGATCGAGCGCACAGCACCTGCGCTCATGCGCACACAAAGAAGGCTCGCGCGCACCAGTGCGATCAAGCGCACACGTACAACAGTAAATAGTAAAACGGCAGAACCTGTTTTGGAAATAAATTAGGGTTTTGTTTTTAGACTCCTAGGATTTCCAGGGTTACTTAAACCTTATAAATAGGTCTGTAATACACAAAAAGGAGGATCTCCCTTTTGAGGAGCATATCTTCCTTTTAGTTTAGTTTTTGTTCGGGGAGATCGGAGAAGGAAACTGTGGAGGAGAATTAATGACTCTTCTCTCGGGTTTCTTCTTTGCTTTATTTTTATTATGTGTACTTAAACTTTTAGTAAGGGCTTGGTTGAAGCCCTAATTATGTTTACTAAATAAATTCGGTATTGGCACCTTTGCAATATTTATGTTGTGTTGCTTAACTTGATTAATACCTGTTATTATTTAAATTCCTCATATGTGTGTGTCTGATCAACGTATGCATGTGGTATGGATTAGTTAGTTGAATCAATTTGGATGACCGAGTCCTGGGTTTAACATTAGTAACAAAAGATATCCACACCGGATTCTTGGGTTAATCAACATGGGAAACCGGGAGTAGATACCATGCCCTAGGTCCCGTGTGGTTGTCGATTTCCACAAATCCTATGCTCTCTTAAGGAACAACTCAGTATATACCATGTTGAATCCCTTGAGAGAGAAAAGAGTTAGAGTAGATACTATGCCTAACTCGTTGCTTAGGGAGATCAATAGCTTAAGGAGTAGATACCATGCCCTTAGGTTGACAAACATTAGGTATTCATGACATACTGTTTGTTGTGGTAGCATGATTAGTGGTGGATATCAAGTCCCTACACCTTTATCTTCATTATTTCAAACTCAATATTTATTTCTCTTATTTTTATTTCATTATTTCGAAATTCACCAATCCCTATGGAGATGATCTTGTATTCGCACACTATGCTATTGTTGACCTTGTGCACTTGCAAGTAAAACAAGTACGATTATTTATTTATTTATTTAGATAGATAAATTGCACTACAAGTTTTTGGTGCCGTTGCTGGGGATTGCACAAAAATTATTTTTAGAATTATTTTCACTAGTAATTTTTACTTTTATTTTTATTTTTTCTGTTCTATTTATATTTTCTTTATCAAACAACCTTAATTTTTGTTCTTCATTTTTCGTTTTCTGTTTTTTTTTTTTTTGTTTTTGTTCAGGTGTGCAGCAGAGGAGTTTCTGTCCTTGTTGCGATCGAGCGCACTAGTGTAGCACTCGAGCGTAGGAAGAACAACGATCAAGCGTAGTTTAGGGTGCGCTCAAGTGAAAAAGGTCCAGAGAGTACCCGAGGTTGAGTAACATGCAAGATATGTGTGAATAACATGAATATTTAAGCACCTTTCACACCCCCAAACTTACATATTGCTAGTCCCTTAGCAATACAAAACTAAAAAACTAAAATGAAAAATAACGACAAACAGATAAATCCAATATTCATGGTGTCCACAAAAGTTTAGGTATCACACAAAACCATGATGTGCATTCCTAAGCAAGCTTAACAAATACAAACACATCTTTGCCATGAATAAGAGTTTTGAACACTAATCACCTTCATGAGGCTGGTTAAAATATCACAAGTTTGACTTTAGTGTGTGGTGAACTAACACATAAAAGATTAGGTTTCCAAATAATTCTAATGTGTAGTGTTTCGATGTCTCAAGATTCACCAAATTTCCTATTAGAACCAACAAAAATAGCATAGTTTTTCTTCTTTTCTTTTATTGTGAGATTTTTGCCAAGTTTAATTCCCTTAAGCTTTCTATTTGACTCATGTAGTGCGCATTTAGCAAATGACTCCCAAACCAAATGGTTTTAGGGCATTAGGTGTAAAGACACTCCTAAGGACTTACTAACTCGAGTAAAAAAGGCTACGAAACTAACTGGTTTTAATGCTGCCAATCAGAATTCCCACATTTTGATGTGACACTCACTGCTTACTGAGGGAAGAGGGCCAGTTACTCGGTGGAAAGTTCTTTTTAATTATCATTGTGATCAAAATTCCCATCTTTTGATGTGACACTCACTGCTTATTGAGGCAAGAGGGTCAGTTACTCAGTGGAAAGTTTGTTTACTGATCATTAGGAGCACTTTTCTTTTTGAGCAATAACAAATTTTTTTTCTTTTCTATTTTCCTATACCAAAGTGTGAATCTAACAAATCATCTGGTTCACAGTCAAGCTGAAGAAACATATAAATTACAATCACATGTCATACCCCACACAATTATGTGCTAATGTGCTCGTGTTAGTTTAGGTCAAACTTGTGAATCCTTAAATGCCTAAAAGTAAGTGATTAAGGTTTAAAACTTAATTATTAGCCCATGTATTCAAGGTTTTAAGCTCAATTATGAAGTCAGATCATGATGTTTTGTTTAGATCACCAAAAAATTTTAGAACAGTATGAACATGCATTTATCTATAAAAACAAAAATTTGGGACATAGTGGGTGTGTGAGTGTGTTCCCATACCCCCAAACTTAAATTGCACATTATCCCCAATGTGTGAATAGCATGGAAGAATCTGATCTGGGAGATGGAGAGTTAGTTGGGTCGGCATGGCTCATAGCATACCCCCAAACTTGAACGGAAGCACATATTGTCACGAAAAAAGAAAAAATAACGTAATACGGGAAAACAAGAAGTACTAAAAATAAATAAATAACAATAAATACATAAAAATAAATAAAAATAAAAGGATAAGCTATGGAGTGCCTCCCATTAGCGTTAAGTTTAACGTCTTCAGCCGGACCAAGCCTTATTTTTCCCCAAAACTAAGATTGGCAGCAACTAGCACAGGTAGTGTCTTATTCTCTCCCATATAAGCATAAGTCAAATGCTTCGACAATTGCTTCAACTCTAAATTTGGTGCCTGGACAATAGAAGGAAAAAAAATAGTATTAGTAGGCACATGAGGTTCAAATGGATCGGTGTACTTACTTGGATGCTTTAGAGAAGCCTCTAGAAGGTGCACAGTTTCAATGATGTCATCAGTAACATCCTCAGATTTTGGCTTAACACCTGATCCTTTGAAACAATGTGTGAGGGTGGTCTCCAATAGATCAATGTGATGGACGTGAAAAACTTGCTCAACAACACCTTGCTGTCGTTCACTCAGCTCCTTAGCCAATTGCCCCACTTGTACTTCCAATCTTTAAATGGCTTGTTCATGCCTTGCAATGTTTTATCTTATCTCAGTCTGAAATTACCTTTCCTCTGCCATAAACAGATCTTGTGAAGTCATCAATTGTTGTTGCTGAGTTGCCAACTGCATCACAAAATTTTCTAGGTCGCTTTTCTTTGATTTGGGAACTGAGTGGGCTACTTGTTGAGAGTTCCTTTGTTTCCCTTGAAAGTTTAAGGCATTTTGATCGTTGCTCCATGAGAAGTTGAGGTGAGTCTGCCATCCAAGATTATAGGTATTTGCATATATATTGTAGTTGTTCGGTCCCATAGGATTTGCTTGCTCTTGATCTGCAGATGAATACAGAGGGCAAGTGTCAATAGTGTGATCAAAACAAGAACATATAGCACATACCTGGAGTTGTTTGGCTCGTGGACTAGGTGAGATATTTTGAGCAGTCATGGCTTTTATAAGCATATCTAGCTTCCTCTCCATAGCAGTTAGATAAGTGTAACTAGCTTCCGCCATTGGTGCTTCTCCTTCAAATGAATTAGTTGAAAAGCTTCAGTGTAGCAGTTTCAGTACTGCTTCTTGGGTACTCTCTGGAGCTTTTGTCCTCGAGCGCACCAAGAACAGCGCTCGATCGCACTAGGATTGCGCTCGATCGCACCAAGGAGTGCACTTGATCGTAATGAGGACAAAAACTCCTCCTCTACACACCTAAACAAAAACAGAAAATGAAAAAAATGAATAAATCTGATTTTTGTTAAAAATAAAAATAAAATGGAACAAAATAAAATAAACTAACGAAAATCATTCCAAAAAGAAATTTAGCACAATCCCTGGCAACGGCGCCAAAAACTTATTGGACGTTTGTCTACCTAAATAAATAAGTAAATAATTGTACTTGTTTTACTTGCAAGTGCACAAGGTCAATATTAGCATAGCGTGTGAATGCAAGATCATCTCCACAGGGATTAGTAAAGTTCGATTTAGAATTAGTTTCAAAATAATGAAATAAAAACAAGAGAAATAAATATCGAGTTTGAAATAATAAAGATAAAGGCGTAAGGACTTGATATCCACCACTAATCGTGCTACCACAACAAAACAGTATGCCAATGCTTTACTCATGTCATGATTACCTAATGTTTGTCAACCTAAGGGCATAGTATCTACTCCTTAAGCTATTGATCTCCTTAAGCAACGAGTTAGGCATGGTATCTACTCTAACTCTTTTCTCTCTCAAAGGATTCAGCATGGTGTATACTGAGTTGTTCTTTAAGAGAGCACAGGATCTGTGGAAATCGACAACCACACGGGACCTAGGGCATGGTATCTACTCTCGGTTTTCCATGTTGATTAACCCAATAATCCGATGTGGATATCTTTTGTTACTATTGTTGAACCCTAGAATCGGTCATCCAAATTGATTCAACTAACTAATCCTTACCACATGCATACGTTTTATCAGACACACACATATGAGGAATTTAAATAAAAACAGGTATTAATCAAGTTAAGCAACACAACATGAATATCGCAAAGGCACCAATACTGAATTATTGGTTAAAAATAATTAGGGCTTCAACCAAGCCCTTACTAAAAGTTTAAGTACACATAATAAAAATAAAGGAAAGAAGAAACCCGAGAGAAGAGTCGTCAATTCTCCTCCACAGTTTCCTTCTCCGATCTCCGAAACAAAAACTAAACTAAAAGGAAGATATGCTCCTCAAAAGGGAGCTGTTGTTTCTGTGTTTTACAAGTCTATTTATAGGGGTTGAATAACCCTAGACGACTCTGGAAACCCTAAACTTCCTAAAACAAAAAACCTCTTCTATTTCCAAAACCGATTCTGTTGTTTTACTGTTCACACCCGTACATGTGCGCTCGATCGCATTCATGGTGCACTCGATCGCAAGGCTGCACTCGAGCTTTCTACGTGTGTGCACAAGTGTTGGTGTGCTCGATCGTACCGAAGAGTGCGCTCGATCGCACTCTAGCCAGTAGTTGCTCCAAGATTTCCAGATTTCTTCCTTTAAGTGCCAAAAATACTTCTTTTTCTCTAAGACCCTATAAAAGCATGTGAAACACAGAAGTGAAGTAAAATGGACTAAATTAACATAAACTAGGACTTAATAAATGTAAATTAATGGACTTAAATATGAATATTTAAGCACCTATCAATAGGCTAGCTGGGCATGATTACTATTGCTTCCTAGATGGCTATTCGAGGTATAATCAGATAGCCATAGCACCGGGAGACCAGGAGACCAGGAGAAGACCACTTTCACATGCCCTTATGGTACTTTTGCTTTCCAATGAATGCTCTTTGGGCTTTATAATGTGCTAGACACTTTCCAAAGGTGTATGATGGAAATCTTTTCGGATATGGTAGAGTGGATTATTGAAATTTTCATGGATGATTTTTCCGTATTCGGATCTTTTTTTGATAATTGCCTTGGGAATTTGGCATTAGTTTTGGAGTGATGTGAAGAAACTAACCTTGTGCTTAATTGGGAGAAGTGTCACTTCATGGTAAAATAGGGAATTGTCTTGGGTCATCGGATCTCTTCTAAAGGGATTGAAGTAGATAGAGCTAAGATTGAGACAATAGAGAAGCTGCCATCTCCATCAACAATAAAGGGAGTTAAGATTTTTCTTGGACATATAGGATATTATAGAAGATTCATCAAGGACTTCTCCAAGATTTTCAAACCCCTTTGTAGCTTGCTGGTGAAGGAGTTTCTACCTGGACAACAAGTTTTGCTTTACAATTCATGGCTTCGTCTCTTTGCAGGAAAGCTCCAATCATGATGGTCAAGCCCATTCACGGCTATTAAATTTTTTCCCTATGGAACAGTAGAAGTCACTCATGATGAGAATGGGACATTTAAAGTAAATGGACAACGTCTGAAGCCTTATTTGAATGGTGGAGTTGACAGCAACAAGACCACAATTCTCCTTGATCTGACCTAGAAGAAGAGCAATAGTCAAGCTACTGACTATAACTAAGCGCTTCTTGAGAGGCAACCCATGCATTCTAAACATTTGTTTTGTTATTTTCATTATTCCCTGCAATTAGTTTAGTTTTCTAATTATTCTTTTCTTCAATTGCTTTCTGTGTGTTTTGATTTTAGATTTTTTTTTCTTTACATGGTGATTACGCCCAAAACATAACGCGGTTATTGTAGTACAGTTTTGGGGTGTCGATTCCACAGGGAAACAAGTTAAGTACAACAGAAGGTGTAAACCTTAACACAAACGATAAAAGATTAGAAGGATAAAATCTGAGTTGTTTTGAGGAAAGGGTAATTTTGTAAATAAGTTTAAAATAAAAATGACAACAAGGTTCTGAGAATCCTCCCTAGGTTCGTTGCTCTAATCCTAACTTGATTCAGTTGTTTTTATCTCGATTGCAGGTTTCACATCCCAAACAGGCAATCGGAAAATATTCAATTAAAGTGCATTTATAAATCCTAATGTAATCGCTATGAATTATTCTTTACTTTTTAACACACATGACCTAACTTATAAATTATCAAAAGACGGCGATATATCTAAAATGATGATACCGCAACAATGGACAAATCTATAAAAGAGATCTACCGGACTCAATCACACCCAAATAGGTACACATAAGAAAAGCCTGACTGAACTTATATGGAAAAGAAGCATGCAACCACCGGAGTTATAATAAATCTACTAATTAAATTAAGAATAAAACATAACAATATTTAATGAAAATAATTCCAACTACAACCGAATTAAATAAAGGAAAATAAGAATAACTACATCTAGGGATTCATCCCTTCGCCTTGCTTGGAGACTAGCCGGCCATGGGGCTCATGCGTCCTCGAGTTGCCTCCTACCTCCCGACGATCATCTCTCCCGACCTTCAAACTTTAAACTTCGGATTCCTCCTAAAGGCCCTCTGGATTGCTCCTAAAGGCCCTCTGGATTCATCCCCGATTGATTCATTTCAGCTGAGCAGAGTGGGTCTTTATATAGGCAAACTCCTGGAATGCTATGTGTTATCTAGCCAATGTGGGATACTGTCCGGGTGCGCTCGATCGCAGCCCGAGTGCGATCGATCGCACATGCGCTCGATTGCGGCTTGTGCGCTCGATCGCATATGCGCTGCAGAGTACCTTGCTCGATGTGGGATGTGCGCTCGATCGCATTGCTTGTGCGCTCGATCGCAATTCAGGCAGCAGTCCATCTTGTCCTTCCAGAAGCATGGGATCTTGGTCTTTTAAGCAACGATCGCTTCTTTTTCTCTTTTAAACTTAAAGTTCCTGTAAATTACACTGAAATAAGTCAGTGGTCCAATAATATTACTTTAGAGTTATTAACATATAAAAGCATAATAAAGACCGAGATCAATCCTAAAATGCTAACAATTAACCACTGCTGAGAGGCATTTTATGACTCTCATCACAACCCCCAACTAGCTTATTGCTAGTCCCTAGCAATTCAAGCGAAATTAAGAGATGAATTCTATGGTGGGAATCAAAGTAAATGAAAAGCAATATTAGTGTTAACCAAGAGTAATTCACATTTTGTCTCAAAATTTGCACACAACACACGCACAAAGAATCATTAAATTTCACCCAAATCCAAAAGTAATTCAAACATCAATCTTAAAATCGTTATTAACTCTTAAAATCCATCTTACCACAATCCATTTATCCAAATATCCGGATGATTTTATGCATAATATTCATGAATACAAATCTTGGTCTCTAAAAACATAATAAATAGCGTGACATCAATCACAAAAACAAGCTCCATATGCTTACATTTCAAACCATTCTCCACTATTGTAGAAAAATCACACTACATTGGATCAAAAGGTCTTTAATAAGCTTGTAACGTTAGGCTAAGGTAAAGGCTAAGGAAGAATGGGAAAGATTCACAAGTAAAAGAACTCAATCTCTTAGCTTTAAGCACAATCACTTTAAGCACTCGATAACCTTTACTTCCATACCCAACTCTTTCAACCATTTTTCGAGCATTTCTTTCAACAAATCACTATTTTTTTCTTTTCTTTTTCTTTCTTTCTTCTTTCTTTCTCTTTCTTTCTTCTTTCTTTCTTCTTTCTTTGCCATAATTCATTTTTTTAATTTTTTTTTTTATTTTGGCACATAACCATTCACCTTCTTTTTCATCATTTTTTTTTTCTTATCTTTTCCACAACCCCCAACTTATCTCCTTTAATATACTTGGGTTGTGGCAGTGATATTTTTTTTTTTCATATTTCCACCCTTACTCCTTTTAAGTGCTTCTCACAACATGTGTATAACTAAGTTCTTTTAAAAGAAAGGTAAGGATAAAAATATTTTTAGGCTCATAAAGGTAAGTAAATGGTTTATCGAAAGAAACAAGGCTCAATTTTTCTTTTCAAGAAAAAGGCTCAAATAGGTGACTAGTGATAAATATAGCAATGGTAGGTTTGAAAGGCTCAAACGGTTCAAAAATGGCCTATATCATATCCTAAGTAGTGTGCATTCTAGGAATTTGCCTCAAGTGGTTATCAAGTAAGTTCTAGAGCTTGTCGAGACCGCAAAAATATTCACAAAATAATCACACATAAAACTTTTCTAAATGTTTAAGACTAATCATACAATCTTACCACAAACTAGAGTCTCAAACCAGTTCAAGATTGATACTTAAATTAATTTCAAACCGAAGCAAGATTTAACTACTTCTGAATGCTTTATGCTATCTCAATTAAGTTTTGTATCATTGACATGTAAATTGACTCTAAAGCTAACACAAAGCATGCTAAACAAACAACAAAGATGGCACCAAGTAGTTCAATGATATGCAATAAGAAATGTATATCTTCCACCCCCAACTTAAGATAAGCATTGTCCTCAATGAAAAAGTAAAAGTTAAGGAAACTCTCTTTTTAACCAACGGTGCATGGAGTTGAAAGTTGTGCACGATCATTTGAACTGCTTCGTTTATTTATCCCTGAAAAATAAATACTAAAGTAAAACTGGAAAACATCAAAATAATAATAATAAACAAGAAAAAGAAATATGAAAAATAGTAAAAGTAAAAGGATACGTTGTGGGCTGCCTCCCACGAGTGCTAAGTTTTACGTCTTCAGCCAGACGCTCTTATTCTCTCCTCGAAAAGCATAGGTTGAATGCATCCGCCGCTGCTGCACTGCCAAATTCGGTGCCTCTATGCTTTTGGGGGGCCTTAAGGATGTCATCAGTAACATCCACAAATGCTGGCTTGATACATGCTTTGGTGAAGCCATGGGTGAAGGTGGACTCTAATGGATTAAGGTGCTGGACCTTTTTCATGAACGAGTCCATCATGTATGCTTGTACTTGATGGCTTTCAGCCACATCCTCTGATTTTTTCGTTGTTGGGATGTGTACTGATTTACCACCAAGTGTCTCAATGGTATTCACCTCCTCCAAATTCTTTTGTGCTAGGTGTTGACCATGGGGTGTGGACTGAGCTTGAGAAGGGAACTTACCTTGCTCAGTCACACTCAAGTAGCTTATCAATTTGGACACTTGGCTCTTAATTTCTTTATACTCTTCCATCACCTGCATAAATAATGCCTCAAACCTTTGGTTTGTCTTACCTTATGCCTCTATAAAGGCCTATAAGGTGTCTTCTAGCGAGTTCCTAGAGGATGAGGGTGCATGATAAGGTACAGGGGATGATCTAGGGGGTTGTGCATGCTGGTTTTCAGATTTCCAGCTGAAGTTGAGGTGATTTCGTCACCTCGGGTTATAAGTGTTAGAGAAAGGTGTAGGAGGCCTCTTGTACATGTGTTGTGCGAAAATATACCTAAATAAATAGGTGAATAATCGTACTTGTTTTACTTGCAAGTGCACAAGGTCAACGGTGTAGTATAGTGTGCGAATGCAAGATCATCTCCACAGGGATTGGTAAAGTTCAGTTTAGAATTATATTCGCAATATAAAAAGATAGAAATAATAAAAGTGTTGAGAAATTATAAAGATAAAATACTAAGGATAAAGGCGTAGGGACTTGATATCCACCACTAATTATGCTACCACAATATAATAGTATGCCAATGCTTTATTCATGCCATGTATACCTACTGGTCGCCAACCTAAGGGCATGGTATCTACTCCTTAAGCTATTGATTTCCCTAAGCAACGAGTTAGGCATGGTATCTACTCTAACTCTTTTCTTCCTTAAGGGATTCAGCATGGTATCTGCTTGAGTTGTTCCTTAAGAAAACATAAGTACTATGAAAATCGACAACCACATGAGACCTAGGGCATGGTATCTACTCCCGGTTTCCCATGTTGATTAACCCGGGTATCCGGATAAGATATCCCTTGTTACTAATGTTAGACCCAGGACTCGGTCATCCAAATTGATCTAACTAACAAGTCCATACCACATGCACATATTGATCAGACATATACATATGAGGAATTTAAATAAAAGCAGGTATTAATCAAGTTTAAGCAACACAACATAAATATCGCAAAGGCGCCAATACTAAATTTATTGAGTAAACATAATTAGGACTTCAACCAAGCCCTACTAAGAATTTAATTACACATAATAAAATAAAAAGGAAAGAAGAAACCCGAGAGAAGAGGCGTCAATTCTGCTCCACGGTCTCCTTCTCCAAGCTAAAGCAAAAGAGAAAAGTGTTTTCTATCTAAGGTGTAAGGTGTCTTTTTGTGTGTGAGTTACAAGTGTATTTATAGGTCTTTGAGAAGTCCTAATAGACCCATGAGTCCTAAACTTTCCTAAAACGAAAATCTTGTATTTTCCAAAATAAGGTTCTGCAGTTTACTGTTCACGCCCGTATCTTTGCGCTCGATCGCATGTGTCCTTGCGCTCGATCGCAGTGTGCGCTCGATCCTACAAGTGTGCGCTCGATCGCATTGCATGTGCGCTCGATCGCACTTTGTCCAGAAAGTGCTTCAGGGCTTCTAGATTTCTTCCTTAAAGTGCCAAAACTGCTTCTTTTTCTCCAAGACCCTATAAAAACATGTAAAACACACAAATGGAGTAAAAGATACCAAATTAACGTAATAAAGGATCTAACAAGTGTAAATAAGGGGGCTTAAATATGTATATTTAAGCGTCTATCACACCCCCAAACTTACATATTGCTAGTCCCTTAGCAATACTAAATTAAAAACTAAAACAGAAATATAGATAAATCCAATGTTCATAGTGTCTATAAAAAATCTAGATTTTACACAAAACAATGATGCGCATTCATGAGCAAGCTTAACAAGTGTAAACATATATCTGCAATGAATAAGAGTTTTGAACGTAAATCATATTCACTAGGTGTTTTAAGATATCACAAGTTTGACTTTGGTGTGTGGTGACTAGCACATAAAAGATTAAGTTTCCAAGATATTCAAATGGGTAGTGTTCCGATGACTCAAGATTCACCAAACTTCCTATTAGAGTCAACAAATATGGTATAGTCTTTTATTTGCGAGATTTTTGCCAGGTTAGTTCCCTTAAGCTTTCTTGTTGACTCGTGTAACGAGTGTTTAGCCAATGACTCCCAAACCAGATGGTTTTAGGGCATTAGGTGTAAAGACACCCCTAAGGACTTACTGGCTCGAGTCAACAAGGCTACGAAACTAATTGATTTTTATGCTACCATTTAGAATTTTCCACCTTTTGACGTGACACTCAATGCTTACTGAGGCAAGAGGGCCAGTTACTCAGTAAAAAATTCCTTTTTAATGATCACTTAAGATTTTCCACCTTTTGACGTGACACTCAATGCTTACTGAGGCAAGAGGGCCAGTTACTCAGCGGAAGATTTGTTTTTATTGATCATTTGGAGCATTTTTTTCTTTTTGAGCACGAATCAATCTTTTCTATTTTTATATGCCAAAATGTCAATCTAATAAGTCATCTAGTTCACAGTCAAGCAAAAGAAACATACCAATCCAAATATCATGTCATACCCCACACAGCTATGTGTTAATGTGCTTGTGATAGTTCAAGTTAAACTTGTGAATTCTTAAATGCCAAAAGGGCAGTGATCTAGGTTCAAAACTTGTTTATTGGCCTATATGTTCAAAGTGTTAAGCTCACTGATGAAGTCGAATCATAACATTTTGTTTAGATCACAAAAAAAAGTTTATTGGACAGAATGAACATGCATTTATCTATGAAAATAACAACAGAATTAAAAATGTAGGACATAGTGTAGTGTGTGAATGTGTCTCCCATACCCCCAAACTTAAATTACACATTGTCCCCAATGTGTGAATAACAAGGAAAGAGCCGACCTGGGAGATGGAGAACTAGCTAGGTCGGCATGGCTCATAGCGTACCCCCAAACTTGAACGGATGCACACATTGTCCCTAAAAAAGAAAAACTAACGTAATACGGGAAAACAAGAAGTAATTAAAATAAATAAATAACAATAAATACGTAAAATAATAAAAATAAAAGGATAAGCTGTGGGGTGCCTCCCATGAGCGCTAAGTTTAACGTCTTCAGCCGGACCAAGCCTTATTTTTCCCCAAAACTACGAGTGGCAGCAGCTAGCATAGGAAATGTCTTATTCTCTCCCACATAAGCATATGGTAAGTGCTCTGACAACTGCTTGAATTCCAAGTTAGGTGCCTGTACAATAGAAGGGAAAATAATATTAGTAGGCACATGATGGTCAAATGGATCGGTGTACTTACTTGGATGCTTTGGAAAGGCCTCTAGGACGTGCACAGTTTCAATGAGGTCTTTAGTAACATCTTCTGATTTTGTCTCAATATCTGATCCTTTGAAATAATGGGTGAAGGTGGTTGCCAAGGGATCAATATGATGGTCATGAAAGACTTGTTTAACAACACCTTGCTTTTGTTCACTTAGCTTCTTAGCCAATTCCCCCATTTGTACTTCCAATATATGAATAGCTTGCTCATGCTTGGTATTGATTTGTCGTTGCTCAATCATGAACTGTTCTTGTGAAGTCATCAGTTGCCTCATAAGACTCTCTAGGTCACTATTTTCTGATTCCGGCACTGGTTGGGCTGCTGGTTGGAAGTATTGTTGCTGTCCTTGAACATTTTGAGTGTTGCTCCATGAGAGGTTGGGGTGGTGCTTCCATCCAGGATTGTAGGTATTTGTATATGCATTGTGCGGTCCCTCATAATTTGCTTGCTCTTGATCTGCATATGAATACAAAGGGCAAGTGTTAGTAGTGTGATCAAAACAAGAACATATAGCACATACCTGGAGTGGTTTGCCTCGCGGACTAGGTGATATGTTTTGAGTAGTCATGGTATATATGAGCATATCTAGCTTCCTCTCCATAGCATCTAGACAAGTATATTGAGCTTCTGTCATTGGTGCTTCTCCCTTTGAATGAATTAGTTGAAAAGCTTCAGTGCAGCAGTTTTAGTACTGCTGCTCGGGTACTCCCTGGACCTTTTGCACTCGAGCGCACCCTGAACTGCGCTCGATCGCACTGAGCTTGCGATCGATCGCACCAAGTAGTGCGCTCGATCGCAATGAGGACAGAAACTCCTCCTCTGCACACCTAAACAAAAACAGAAAAAGAAGGAATAAATCTGATTTTTGATAAAAATAAAAAATAAAACAGAACATAATCAAATAGAATAAATTAAAATGATAATAAAAAATAAAAAAAACAACCAAAAATAATTCCAAAAAGAGATTTAGCACAATCCCCGGCAACGGCGCCAAAAACTTGTTATGCGAAAATATACCTAAATAAATAGGTGAATAATCGTACTTGTTTTACTTGCAAGTGCACAAGGTCAACAGTGTAGTATAGTGTGCGAATGCAAGATCATCTCCACAGGGATTGGTAAAGTTCAGTTTAGAATTATATTCGCAATATAAAAAGATAGAAATAATAAAAGTGTTGAGAAATTATAAAGATAAAATACTAAGGATAAAGGCGTAGGGACTTGATATCCACCACTAATTATGCTACCACAATATAATAGTATGCCAATGTTTTATTCATGCCATGTATACCTACTGGTCGCCAACCTAAGGGCATGGTATCTACTCCTTAAGCTATTGATTTCCCTAAGCAACGAGTTAGGCATGGTATCTACTCTAACTCTTTTCTTCCTTAAGGGATTCAGCATGGTATCTGCTTGAGTTGTTCCTTAAGAAAACATAAGTACTATGGAAATCGACAACCACATGAGACCTAGGGCATGGTATCTACTCCTAGTTTCCCATGTTGATTAACCCGGGTATCCGGATAAGATATCCCTTGTTACTAATGTTAGACCCAGGACTCGGTCATCCAAATTGATCTAACTAACAAGTCCATACCACATGCACATATTGATCAGACATATACATATGAGGAATTTAAATAAAAGCAGGTATTAATCAAGTTTAAGCAACACAACATAAATATCGCAAAGGCGCCAATACTAAATTTATTGAGTAAACATAATTAGGGCTTCAACCAAGCCCTACTAAGAATTTAATTACACATAATAAAATAAAAAGGAAAGAAGAAACCCGAGAGAAGAGGCGTCAATTCTGCTCCACGGTCTCCTTCTCCAAGCTAAAGCAAAAGAGAAAAGTGTTTTCTATCTAAGGTGTAAGGTATCTTTTTGTGTGTGAGTTACAAGTGTATTTATAGGTCTTTGAGAAGTCCTAATAGACCCATGAGTCCTAAACTTTCCTAAAACGAAAATCTTGTATTTTCCAAAATAAGGTTCTGCAGTTTACTGTTCACGCCCGTATCTTTGCGCTCGATCGCATGTGTCCTTGCGCTCGATCGCAGTGTGCGCTCGATCCTACAAGTGTGCGCACGATCGTATGTGCGCTCGATCGCATTGCATGTGCGCTCGATCGCACTTTGTCCAGAAAGTGCTTCAGGGCTTCTAGATTTCTTCCTTAAAGTGCCAAAACTGCTTCTTTTTCTCCAAGACCCTATAAAAACATGTAAAACACACAAATGGAGTAAAAGATACCAAATTAACGTAATAAAGGATCTAACAAGTGTAAATAAGGGGGCTTAAATATGTATATTTAAGCGTCTATCAACATGCCTAAGGCATTAAATTGTTCCTCATACGTCCCTCTCATATCAAAAAATGTGGGGCACTCTTTGTCGAGATGATCTACCCCGTCACACACAAAGCACGGCTCTAAAGACTCGGCATGATTAACCATATGTGTTTGCTTTGAGCCCTTAGTTTTAAATGCATCAAACTCTCTAGTGAGCATCTCGACCTTGGCTCTAAGGTTATCCTCTTCCCTAAGATGGTAAATTCCACCACCATTTGGATGCCCTATAGGTCGTGACCTATTTGTGCTTTCAGTAGCACTAGGTCCAGTCCAAGTGTGAGCTTTTTCAGCAAGCTCATTGAGGTACTCTATGGCGTCATCAGGATCTTTCTCTAAAAACTCACCATTACACATCATCTCTACAAATTGGCGTTCTCTATATGTAAGTCCCTCATAGAAATAGCTCACTAAGCGCCAACTCTCATACCCATGGTGAGGGCACATACTCAATAACTCCTTAAATCTCTCCCAAGACTGATATAAAGTCTCACTATCCTTTTGTGCAAAGGTGGAGATTTGCCTTTTCATAGTGTTGGTCTTATGTTGGGGAAAGTATTTGTTAAAGAAAACCTGAGTTATCTCAGTCCACGACCCAATAGATCGTGGTCTAAGTGAGTATAGCCAGCTCTTGGCTCTATCCTTCAAAGCGAAAAGAAAGAGCTTAAGTTTCATAATGTCATGAGTTTCGTTTTGACTATGAAAAGTCGCAAGTACTTCCTCAAACTCTCTAATGTGCACATATGGGTTTTCATTATCCAAGCCATGGAATATAGGGAGTAATTGAATCATCCCTGGTTTAAGATCTTGATGGCGAGTATTGGCTGGAAACAGGATGCATGATGGTGTGGTTGTGCGTGCAGGGTTGAGGTAATCCTGAAGTGACCTAGCAACATTCTCATTATGGTTATCGGCCATGTTAACAAAATCCTCTAGATTCTCACTTGGGTTTTCTCTATGGGTTTATCTAGGCGAGGTTTCACTATCAGACTCGGAGGGAGAGGGTAATTCTAGCTCAGGTCCTCTAATGAATCTACCTCGCAGATCTCTTGTCTAAGCATGCACCAAATGAATCATAGAGGAAATAAAACAAGATTTTTTTTTTTTTACTATCACACTCAAAGTTGACAAGCTTCCTTGTACTTAAGCGCGTTTCCCCGGTAACGGCGCCAAAATTTGATTATGCCCAAAACATAACGCGGTTATTGTAGTACAGTTTTGGGTTGTCGATTCCACAGGGAAACAAGTTAAGTACAACAGAAGGTGTAAACCTCAACACAAACGATAAAAGATTAGAAGGATAAAAATCTGAGTTGTTTTGAGGAAAGGGTAATCTTGTAAATAAGTTTAAAATAAAAATGACAACAAGGTTTCGAGAATCCTCCCTAGGTTCGTTTCTCTAATCCTAACTTGATTCAGTTGTTTTTATCTCGATTGTAGGTTTCACATCCCAAACAGGCAATCGAAAAATATTCAATTAAAGCGCATTTATAAATCCTAATGTAATCGCTATGAATTATTCTTTACTTTCTAACACACATGATCTAACTTATAAATTATCAAGAGACGACGATATATCTAAAATGACGATACCGCAGCAATGGACAAATCTATAAAAGAGATCTACCGGACTCAATCACACCCAAACAGGTACACATAAGAAAAGCCTGACTGAACTTATATGGAAAAGAAGCATGCAACCACCGGAGTTATAATAAATCTACTAATTAAATTAAGAATAAAACATAACAATATTTAATGAAAATAATTCCAACTAAAACCGAATTAAATAAAGGAAAATTAGAACAACTACACCTAGGGATTCATCCCTTCGCCTTGCTTGGAGACTAGCCAGCCATGGGGCTCATGCGTCCTAAAGTTGCCTCCGGCCTCCCGACGATCATCTCTCCCGGCCTTCAAACTTTAAACTTCGGGTTCCTCCTAAAGGCCCTCTAGATTCATCCTCGATTGATTCATTTCAGCTGAGCAGAGTGGGTCTTTATATAGGCAAACTCCCGGAATGCTATGTGTTATCTAGCCAATGTGGGATACTGTCCGGGTGCGCTCGATTGCGGCTTGTGCGCTCAATCGCATATGTGTTGCAGAGTACTTTGCTCGATGTGGGATGTGTGTTCGATCGCATTGCTTGTGCGCTCGATCGCAATTCAGGCAACAGTCCATCTTGTCCTTCCAGAAGCATGGGATCTTGGTCTTTTAAGCAACGATTGCTTCTTTTTTTCTTTTAAACTTAAAGTACCTGTAA